>JADWOT020000003.1:6124131-6151131 GCA_036345935.2 Taenia hydatigena
GCGTTTAAAAAAGAGGGCAGACAGGATCAGACTTGGGAAGGGTGACTCTTATGAGAAGGCTGCGCTGAAAGTAATGGTGAAGAAGCAAAAGAAGAAGCTTTGCTCTTTGTTTATTGTTAAGCAATGTAATCCTCTAGTTGCCTACCGCCATGATACATTTCGCTGTCGTCAAATCGTCAATTGGCGATTTCTATAATAAAATACTGGATCCATCACGAACACGTAGCAGCTGCATGTTAACGCTTATCGCAACAAATCGTAGTACGATCAGTCTTTCCACTTGCGGTGGAGTAAAATAAACTCAACGGATTGAAGGCAGATAGATGCGTTTTTGCTTCTGTCTCTTCTCCAAGGAACACGCGAGTGCCGCAAAGCTATCAAGACAAATTATCAAGGGTCTTTTGGAAGGAATCAAACACATTTCTGCTCCCTCCTCGACTGTTTCGGCATTACGTTCTCTTAACTCTCCATCATTGAAGCCCATCAATTTCTAGGTAGCAGAGACTATCACCTGCAGCTAACAAAGAGTTATGTACGTTCATCCCACTATCAGCGATTTTTTGCTTTTGACTCAGACATCATTTGCAGCGCCTCAGCAGGAGGCGACATTAAGTGAGTCTGTCAAGTTCGCCACTACCGGTGCCATAAAGTCACCATTTTAAAGGAGAGGGGATGCTACTACCATCAGAACGTTCTTTCAAGAAGTCGAATCAGTCTTCATTTTCATTCCTTTTTATTTAAATTGTCAATCAACTCATTGATTGGGCCAGTAATTGGCAATTTCTACTCCAAGTGGGTTAAAACGAGCATCCCTTATCATTCAACCCCTTGTCAAGACGACTAGTGAGAGTTAACATTGCAGCAGCCCTGTTCATGAGCTTCGCACTTAAACTAGCCCTCATTATTAATCATGTTATTTACGCAGTCAACAATGCAATATGAGCAGGCTCTCAATGAGACGAAAACAAATTTTGTGCATTGCAGTTAGTGCTACTTCTGCTGGAAATGCGGTTGCACTTCTCGAAATCACGACAGTTAGAAGCCCCATTTTTGTAGGGTTTAGATGAAATCTGCATTGTCGTTGCATTAACCCAGAACCAGGCTTTAAAATTGTCAATGATGAAGTGTTTTCCTTAAACGCCTCTATCAAATGCTGGCTCGTTCATTGTAGTTACCTAATTGCGTGGTGTGCACTTTCATCCGAAGGCCAATCCTAACCCTTTAGGGCATTTGTGATGCAAGAAACTAATTAGTAGCCACAAATAAGTTTGGTGCAACCATCAAAACAAGGAAGTGCTCTGGATACTTAGGAGTTGCAAGTTAAATGCCAGCTAAGTGTCATTTTGGTCAACCCAACTCCGTCTGTAGGCTGAAAGCACTCCGAACCAATCACTAGTTCAAGACACGAAGTGAAGGAGAGGATACTTGTCTGCCTGTATGTACGACGCGTTTGTTACTAAGGCTCTGCCAGGATTCTTACTTGCGGTCCTAGCAATCGCACATTAAATCGACATTGGCTGGCTACACTCCACCTCCTCGATGTCCACCCGAAGGCCATAATGCAACATAGTGCTTGGAAAGAGCAAACGTGCATAGCAAACGTTAGAGTTGAAAGCGTGGTAGTCTGACTCGACGACCAGACCGCAGAGTGAAGATTCTGCACGGTGCTTACATCCTTGCACAATGCATTGAATCACCATACGAGGCGGATTTGTGGGTAGATTGTTACTACGGTTCTGTTCATGAAGTGACTGCGGCACCTCTGCTTTGACTGTGGCGTTTACTTCAGTGTCTCTGCATCGAGGGTTGTAAGGGGGTGGCTCAAGCAAACTATGCGGCCACTAAGAAGCACAGGATTTGGAACGTTGAGTAAAAGCTGGGGTATCAGATTAGCGAGGGCCAGAACTGACAACTTCCTAGACATTCAACCTTCATTCAGTTGAATATGGCCACTGCAGAAAAATAAATTCGTCAGCGAAAAGGTAAAATAAAGTGCGTAGCAACGCCTATCTCCTCAAAGTGGCACTCTACCGTAATGCAATTTGTAAGATGTTGCACTTTCTGCGTTTTTATGGGTTCAGCGGCAATGCCTAAAGTAAGCAACTCAGGAACTCCAAGTGCCTGTGTAGAGGCGGCCATGGATCTAGTGCATAAGCGGTATGCAAAGCTTCACATGTGCGTTTGGGTTCGTGTACACTGGCATGTTGCCAACGTGAATGTTTGACCATGACTCTCAACCTTTAGCATTTTAAGTCGTTATCATCAACTCGTCTCCTCGCTACCCAAATCATGAAGGAAGGAAAGAGACATTCATCTGCCGATAATCTGCGGAAGTGTCAAACAAAAGAGGAAATCCAATAAGAGGTGACAGTGGTTGAGGTGACTGGTGAGATATATCTGGGGTAGCTTTGCACCATGTTTCACTTTGGTTGTCGCCTTTACGGCACGTTCCATTACCTTGTCAGTAACGAATCTCAAGGACATTGTGAATAAAGTTAAGCGAGTTATCAGAAAGTGCATTTGTTCATTCATCCAGCACAATGGTTGGAGTTCACGTACACTTGAAAGAATGCATCATCACGATTAGAGCATGTGCCTATAATGTTGGGAGTGCAAGAAGTCTTGACTGTCACAGCGTCGCATGGAACGCACTTCGAATGCTACGACACTCACTTGGCAGCATATATGACTGCGCGAGAACTCGGAGGACGAGCAGAAGACTGGTAGTGCATTTTCATGACCAACTTATGCTCAAATCGAATTAACCAGCATGGTTTGATGTTGCGCGTTCGTCTGCCTTCCCAATCGGTAGGTTGTGGGGACAGGCTATATCTCTCAACGCAGCAACACTTGCCGGTGTGCACCCATCTGAACGTCGTTTTGTCTAGCGTATGGACCTAACACGGAAGAGAGTATATTGGAGTCCTTTATCACCGCAAAGGAACATCTGAACTCCTGTGTTTACAGGAAGCATTCTTTGAGCATAGATACAATGTATTGATTAAGCAGGCATTGATCAAACTAAGGGTTCACAATGGAGAATGTGGACAATTCACGACCTCCTTGTCAACTATAATCAGGCGAATAAATAGGTAGAGGATGTCACCAGTCGGCTATGTGGGGTAAATGTTGTCTGTTTTAGAGTTGATCTGGGACCCACCACTGCTAAGGATCATAGGAGTTTAATTTATCATGTTCCACAACTGCTGATGGGACAAATGTCTCAGGATGGGTGGATATCCATGTAGGGACAACACTAGAACATTGTTGCTTAGTGGAGGAAAGTCCAGGGTTTGATTAGTGGTTGTCCTCATGCAACGTATTCTCTCGCTTCCTTGGCTAGACACTGCATCAAGCGTTCGAAGCTGGACCGATGGTTTTGCATTACAAAGAGACTAGCTGATGGAACAGAACCCCCGGATGAAATATAAGCCGTGGGCCATCGACCGTGTCGTAACACTCACAGAGCTTTGACACGCACTGAGGCTTGACATGGGGGTTGCATCCTACCACGCTTTACGAATAACGCTTTGACCAGCATTAAATAAACCCACCCTCTTGCTGATTCAACACAGTTTCCATTAATTCATAACTTAACCGACAATACAGTGCCCCAATGTGCCATGAAGTGACAATAAGTGATGATCAGACACAAACCATCTCATTTTCGCACTGTTGTTTTCAACTTCTTCAGGGTAATTCAGCTGTGAGGCTGGTTATATTGAGTCGTCAGAGGCGTTGTATGCGCATCATGACGTGTAGGTAGAGTGACATGTGGTGACATGCGATCGTCCAAGTATTAACAAGGGTAGGGGATGGCGCTTTCGTCTAAGCAGAGGGTCAGGCAAGACCCTCCTCCACTGTCTACTTCCACAGTAGATTACATTTTGTAAACTCATCAATAGTCAGTATGGTTTTGACGTGGAAGCAGCCATCTGTTCTCTCTCAAATGCACCGCATCGCATTTGAATTGGATCAATCGGTCGTGATTACAGTCCCACTGATCAGAGTAGGATTGCAGGTCCTTACGAGGCACTCGTCACATGCAATGGTTTTGTTCATGATTCAGTAAAATTGGTCAGCAATGTCGATTTATAGTAGGCGGCTTTTAGAGCTAAAAGTCATGGGAAGAGTCATTGCTCGATTGTAAGCCTCGACTACCCATTCGTAAGGGATCTGTCAGTGGATGGGTGTCTGGTGCAGTAAGTAGTGAAACGAAGATAAAGCATGACGGCTTTGATAATAGTGGCTATATATATTCCGGTGAGGGAACACCGTTCAGAATTGACCTGCTGGAAATGTTTCTTGATGCCTGTGCACCATAGGATTGTTACTGGATAACGAAGTGCCACCATGGCGTGCTGGTACGATGCCTTACAAAGATCCACGTTGCAGTGTAGCTGAATCACTAACGCCTCCACAATCCAATCAGCCATCACGATGTCTATGCCCTAACCAACTACCAGCACTAACTAATGGCAGTGCGCAAAACCAACTCTTTCCACCCAATTGACGTCAAGTGTTCCGCTAGTAAAATTTTGAGCTAAACACACCAGATACTCATCCCATCTATTCAGCCTCCAAATGACTACTCCACTTCCCCATCAAACATCAAGGAAGAACTGCAATCACACAGAAGACATTTGTAGTAAACACGTAGGAGTGAACGATTATCACACGAACCAATTAGGGAGGGAAAAGGGTCCCTCTTCAGAAGGGAATAGACTACTACCGGACAACTGTTGTGCCAAGAGTAGCATCGCATTCACGCAATGTCTACAAGGGGGTTCGAACACGCAGTATCGAGCAGTTAATCGAGTGGCATGATGTCATTTAAGAGACGCGAATCAATCTTGTCCAGCTTCGTGGAGTCCAAATTGATCAGGATTTTCGCGACGTTCAGCGCAACATCGAGCGCTTCGGCGACTTCATGTGCATCCGAGATGCGAATCACCTCATCAATGAGAGGTATTTTGGAGCGCACCAATTCAAGTTCCTCGTCTGTGAATATGAGCCTGCCAGGTGCAATTGCCTACACCTCCTTCTCCTCATCGTCTGCAGGATGCTCTACCTCCTGCTACTCCGTTGCATTGGCCACTAACGGTGCAGTCGTCATTGCTGCCGCAGGTGCATACTTCGCGAACGAGGGCGCTTTGGCCACAAGAGCTTTCACCACCTCGTCATCCATGCTCCTCATGAATTCGTCAATGTTGGAGAGCTTGTCGAAGACCTCCTTCAATGTGGTGGAGGGCAGATGGCAGAGGAGTGCACCAAATTTGGGCACATGGCCAGCGACGTAGTGAAGGGTGCTCGCCTCCATGTTGGTTAGAAGAGCTGACAGGTTCTGATGGTTCTCCACTACGTACTGAACGAAGCGTGGATTCAAGATCAACATGACATTGGCAAAGCGAGGCGAAATGTTTGGCAGAGTTGACAAAATGTCATGAATGTAATTGATGGCCATAATTTGGGGCGTATCGTACTCGAGCGTAGAAGGCTCTGACGTTGTCGCGGTAGTGGGCTCCGGAGTCGTGGAGGTAGGCGCCGAAGTAGTAGAAACAGGTATTGGCGTCGTATTAGCAGTGGTAGCAGTAGTAGTGGTGGTGGTAGTCATGGCAGGCTTTGATGTCTTAGCCACAGACTGTTGCTTTGCAGCATCGCACTTCCTGCCAACACACTTCTGGCTGCGCGCATGAGGCATCTCACCACCACCACCACCATCACCCACGAGAGGCTTGACACCGAACAAGATGCTGTCGATGTTTGGCACGCTGGCGACGATAGATTGAAGAAGTGCAGGATCCATGCTTGCCACCACATCGTGGATGTTTGGCATCCATACCACCATGGCTTGTAGAGCGTAAGGGTCCATGCTGGCGGCGTAAGCGCCGAATCCCGGCACGCACACCAAAGCAGATTGCAGCAGTGCAGCATCCACTGACATGAGGAGTTGACGCAAGTTGGGCATATTGAGCAGCATTGATCACAGAAAAGCTGGATCCACAGTGCGCACTGAAGTGGGATGGAGTGGGGATGGGGACTACGACTGCATGCACACTGGTCCTCGCAAGGGAATACTGCTGCTCACCATTCGGCAACGTATGCATAGGAACATTATTGTCTTGCATGAACTTTATCAGCAGTAGAGCATCATTGCCCGTACCTCACCCACTACCCACTTTGACCCATTCAGGACCCAAATCACTGCACAGTCCACTCGAAGCGCAACTCCTTCTCCACCCTGATGGATGGCATTTGCCGTGCTTGCATCCGCGCCAGTGGTCACGGTTAACAGCGTAGCAGCCTTGCTTGCCGACGGCGTCACTGTCCCTTGCCTCCTGCATGGCCTTCTGCAGAAGGACGGTGTGTCCACCACCACCACATAACGACGGTAATTGCGGTAATTTTGGGTAACCGAAACCACCAACTGTGAGGTAGACCAGCGCAGCTGCCACAGCAACTACCAGCTGCATCGTGACGATATGATGCTCCTCAAATATGCTGCGTCTTTTTATACAGCCAGGTGCAAGGTGACCATTGGTTCTCTCGTCATGTCACGCCTCACTCGCCCCGTCCCATCCATCCATCCCTCAGTCATGGTGTTCTCACCTTCCACCCCCTCCCCTTTACTGCGAGCGGCCTTACAACGTGACGATTCGCCACGTACTATGAAATGCGTGATGTGTTACGCCATTAGGCGTGTAAAGCATGAGACACACAAAATTGTGGCCATCTCTATTCTACTAAAATCATTGAAATCCCACCATGCATTTCTTAAGTGAGCGCATTCATAGCCAACAATTTACTGGGTTTATGCAGACCAACGGCCACATCCACCTCATCATGCATACCTTAGTCTAATCCTGCTCTAAGGCTTCAATCGGTAGACTGCTACTATTGAGGCGCTGTGCAATCTCCCAAACCTTACTTGCTATGTTCTTGGCGCGATTGCTTTTCCTAATACGCCACAATGAGTTGATGGTAAACTTGTTGATCTACGAACCACGGCTTCACCTGTCCCCTCTTTGCCAATTCAGTCCAATCACGGCCAGACGCAATTTCATCTCACCCTCTCGGTTCATGCTAAAGCAGTTCAAATCTAAATCAAGAAATCCATTCTTTCCTTAATTATCCATACCCGTGTCCGTGATAATAATCATCATCATAAAACTTTCTCTCTTTTCGACACTTTTAGTGCGCCTGCAGCCTTGAGGTAGAAGAAGTTGGATGATTAGCAAGTAGCATCCATCTTAACTCTAGATCAAGAAAACTGCCGTTTACGGTGGTCCTCAAATGGTGATACTGCTGCCACATTAATCATCGCTAGCAGGTGTGTTGTGGGTGCAAGGCTGCGTAGCATTTAGTGACATTCACTTTCAGGATGTGGCGTATTCAACCCTCAATTCGTGGAATCATCGCCATGGTTCAAACTTGATCTCGCTGTTTGCTTCAACAAACTAAATGCTTCCCTTTATTGTCGTTTGTAGATCGCCTTTACTAAAGGGCGAGTTTCGTTGCGGGCCGAAATGAGATGCAGCAGATCTGCTGATAAGCGGATAATGCTTGGCAAAGAGAGTGTGAGTGGCTAATGGTTGCTCAAATTGAGAGATAGCGAGGTGGGTGAATCAGCGTTTGAACTGTGAGAAGTGCCCTTTTGTAGGGCGATCACAGTGAACTCTCGGTACCACAAATGAGCCTATCATGTGCCACGTTGGCGACGAATCTGAGCTAAGTCTGTCGACTTAATCGCATTCAATGCATTCATTCCCCATCCATCTATTCCATGCCCGTCCATCTGCCCACCTGACAGTTCATGTCAAAGTAGTTCGCCAATTTGGAAAAAAATGGTGAAGTGAGTTGGATTGCAGAGAACTAAATGAAATCCTTCTTCAATTTAGTGGAGGAAGACGGTCTGTTAATCCACCACTGTTTAAAACACAGACAGTCTGCTTGGTGTCTTTCGTTTCTAAGAGAGGCACTGAAATTTAATCAAGACAAGTGATCTGCCCCTTCATAAATTCTTGTTTAATTTTTCCTTGGATGAATTGTGATCTGTCTAAAGATTCCTCCGATTCTAAGAAAGCAGGGGTGATTGTTATAGGCGAAACTGGTAGAATTCTCTCATAGCTCTGATGTGAAAATAGCTAATTCTATTAATTTTGAGAATTTATTTTCCAGTTGTCGTCCTCGTCGTCGTCATCGTCGTCCTTGTCGCCTTACGGACCTGATTCTGTGTCACAGTCAGGACGCTCTTAAAACAGCATTCCCAGTTGTCGAGATGCATTCAAGCAGATGTAACCGAAAAAGGCAACATTGTGGCAAGAAGTTGTAGAAGTTGGTTGATCTGATTGCTTTCGGAGGCAGTCTCACTTACGGCCATCCCGCCTAATTCACCAAACAACTTAAAAGCTATTCCCCAACCTGTTTCGGATTGTCCGATATTGCTAACGTTGATCCTACGACTTGACGATGTGCCTGCAGATCCCTTGCTGTTGTCGAGTCCACATTGTCTACCACCTCATTCGCTGGGGTTCGATTTGTGGTCCCCACGCATTAGGTTGGAATCGACCGTCAGAAGGGAACCTGTCGTTTAAACACCAGAGAACACATGTTGTTCCAAATGCAAAATGCCACCGATTTGCAAATTTTGGGTGTCGCCTGCGGAAGGTGGTAAGTAGATGTTACAACGACTTCTGCATGTCATTTCTTTATTTGAATTTTAGAAGGGAAGAGAAAATCACGAAAAATATCTCACATTTAGTGGTAAAACAACGCAAGAATAGCGCCATCATCTGCTTGAACAAAGCCACTAACATGTTTGCAAACAGATACATAGACGGAAATTAGGCTGATTTTATCAGAAGAGCTCTTTGAATTTAAAGCCTTCAAGTAATCGCTCCATCAGGCTCGATAGTATCAGAAATAAGGTGTCTCTCACAGTGTCAGCTTGTTCGCTATGAGACGACCACATACAAAAGGCGAGGTACTTCTCGATAGCACGGCTAATGCGATGCGCTCGGATTCACTGCTTTCAATTTTTCGCCAATCAGAATCACGATTCCTCAACTTCTTGTCGCCCCTAGTTACATTTGGTTGCCCTCTGATTTGGTGGCAACAGTTCAGTCTCTCCTATTGCGACTCGCCATCCATCGCCGCTTTCAGCGCATCATTACTTTTAGTGCACTTCGTTTTTACGTGCCAGTATGGATAACACGGATTGCAGGTGGTCAAAGAGATAAATTGTCTCCACCTAGCCTGTAAGTTGACCCTAACTCTGCGTTCCGCATTACCTATTTTGCCTTCGCCACCAAATTTTTCCTGCTGTGCTGGATGCAAGCTGACCATTCCGGTACTTCCTTCTTTAAAAATCAAGAAGTTCACTTCAATCCAAAATAGAGCAATTAAGTGGAGGAGCCAGGGAATCGAAAATGGGGCTAGGCGTGGTGTGGTGAGTCGTTGGGCGGGTGCAGGAGTGGTGGCGATGTGTTGACTTCAAACCAACCAGCCATCCAACGAACGACAAAGGAAGAGCTTACTTCGTCCAGTATGGAACTGTCGATCTGGTTGTCTAAAAAGACAGTTTCGAAAAAGGCAATGACGTGAAGGTGCCTTCGCACTCAGACACACTCAAGCATAAACACACAGACAGACGTGCCTACCTGTATCCGTGCTACCCCATCTAACGCGGCTCTCCAAAAGGACGAAAATAGGAAGTGGGCAGTGACACATACATGCACCAACATCGGACAGAAAGCCGACATACATGGTGAACGGAGTGCATGTGGACTCAGGAGGGGAGGACAAATTCTTACCCGTCAGTGCAGGGGTTGTCGTTAATCTAGAGTCGTCAGTCAGTGCCAATCCGAAGAGACGCGTTTTGGAAGGTAGGAAAGGCGAAGAACAAATTACCAGTTTCTGAACGTAGTTGTCATCTGATAATGCTGGGGTCGTTGAACGTGTGTGTTTGGCTTCCAAGACTTTCTCTCTTCAGTTGTTTATGCATGATAAAAATTTTGATTGACGGGTTGACCCAAAGCCATTTTGAGTATTAGCAACACACGATCAGCTATTTCGGTGAAAAATGGAGAAAGTCTTCAGCCTAAGGTATTCACCTTCTAATGGGTGGTGCTTTGGCCCGCCATACCCATTCCAGACACCATGTAACAAACTTTGCTAGAGTCAAAGTGGAGTCGCAAGACAGGCAAGCTCAAATCACATTCGCCAAGTCCAAACCGTGTGGTTTGATCTGGGAATTTAATCGGAGGGCGAAGTCAAAAGCAATTGTTTGAACTGACTAACACAAGTCACTGATTCATAATACGTGATTGTGAAGTTCCACGTGTGCATTTGACGAGTCCTCACAAATTACGTCGTGCCATCGCAAAAAAGTGCAGTGGAAAATGAAATGAATATTTCAAAATTCTGATGCAAATTGATTAGAAGGGTGACCAAACAAATTAATTACACAGTTCTCTACTCCTCCTCTGTCGTCAACACTCTCAACAAGCGGTAGATGAGGGCAACGTATTTGTCTGGACTCTGGTCCGCCGATCACGCCTAGCACATTGTAACTTCACGACTCCAAGTTGACGGACAAAAACTGTCTAGATAGAAGAGTGTACTTGTGTAAACACATAATTTAGATAACTGGCATTTCACCACACTTAAATCTAACCGAGCATAACTTGTCAACGCCTGACCCGAAGTGAAGAGGAATCCAGTTGACGCATCATTGTCATCAAGCAAGCCGCAGATTTATGCGTACAGGTTCATCGGCTTCTGTAGTCTCCTTCGGTTTTCTTGGCAGCAACGCAACCATTTCCGAGAGTGTCTTGTAGCGTTGTCTTGGGGCAGCCCACACTGCACTAGTCCTTATTGCATTGAGCATCCGCCGTGGATTCCCCATTAGACGGCGAATCATATTTGATGGTTTGTGAAGACCATTCAGTAGCCTATGCGCGAAATTGACTGTAAATGATAAGAATATTTCCTCTCTTTGCTGTTCACCCTATCCACCAGCGAGTATTCGAGTCGTGAGTTGAGGCGGCTGGGATAAAGGCATCTTTAGGATCGAAAGCTACAGGAGTTTTCCGACCACTACTCTTAATACCATGTCACAGGCTACAAATAACTGCACCAACTTTCTCTGCCACTTATTTTATGGTGACTTTATGTCCACTGACCCAACGATTTCGTGATTTCCATCAGTGGAAGGCAAGAACATGCGTCGGAACTTTTCCGGACAGTAGCGAGATGACTTGACTACGCTGTCCATGAAGAAACTAGATGCTGTCGGAGGTGTGAAGAAGCAGAAGAGCCTCTGGGTTTGTGTTTTCGAAAACGAGTTTATAACGTCCTGTCATATGCTCATCACTTACTCCTCGGGAAACAGTCATCCAGGTGGTGTGGCACCTCCAACGAGTAACAACGTTATTTTAATCAAATCGCCCTTCGTTTCACCAGTAAAATGTCTTCATTATTAATGACTACCTAGATTAGTAGGAACTCGTGTTAGGCGTCACAGGCAAAAGCGATACGCTTGGCCACCACTCAGACACTCAGCAGCCACAAGCCTAGAGAGCTACATTTTCGGATTTACTTAGACCGCGTCTGGACTACCACGCAAGTGTAAATGCGTAGGGTCTGTGGCGGATTCGCCAACGCTGCACCGTGTCACCGACTACAGGCAACTCAGCGCATGTTAGGATCCGATAATTGCCTCTCACCTACTGGAATTGAAACGAATTGCTTAAATGGGAACTCGATGACAGTAAGAACCCTTAGCATTGCCAATGATTAACGCACTCAATCAGTTGTACCGTGATGGTCTGTGAGTGCAGCCTTTATGGAGGCTTTCCATCGATCACCACATTTCTGATACCATCGAGCATGGTGGGAGAGGTTACCTGGAGACTGGGAAGTCGGAAAAATCTGCCTCATCATCGTCCATTCATCTGCTTGCAAACATGATGAAGGCTTTGTTTAAGCAAACGATGACGCTGTCCTCAATTTGCTTTTTCATTTGAAACCCAATTACCAAAAAACTGCATGGTTTGTTGGACTTCGTTTGTGATCCTCTCCTACCTTCTAGAAGTCAAATGGAAAATGGCATGTAGAAGTCATTGTGACATTTACTCACCATCCTCATCAAGCATAACCCAAGCTCTGCAAATCATTCACACTTTGCAATTTATTATAGAGGCCAGTTTGTTAGCAACACTTGCATCAAGATTGGCTGGAACCAGCGACCATGAACTGATGGTGATCTGATGTCGCTAAAGTGTTTGAAAACCAACTGCTCTACTGATATGATTCTAGTAACATAACTTTAAAAACATAGGAATTGTGAGCAATTTAAATATGAAATTAGGCGCTATCGAAAACCTGACGGTTGTATTACACCTACAGATCAACAAAGTGAAAACAGCAAAAAGGTCTAATAATCGAGCAGTCATGACTTCTCCTGCTCAGAATTTGACAGATCTGCATGACAAGAAATGGCGAGACATGCTCAAATCGGCCAAAAGCGTGGGAGGGATACGCATGCGTAGTTAACGCGTCCACTCCACATTGACACATGAACTATCGGTGTTACATGTATGTGACGCCCAATTCTTTATCCTATGCGTGATTGGTATCAGATAACAGGAGTCCATAGCATCAATTCATCTTTCAGCACAAGAGTGGAAGATTTGGGCTGGACCTGACATAAGGTTAAACGCGTGAAGAAGTGCAGGAATCCTCGTTAGAAGCCTGGTTGTGCTGATGCCAGCATAGTCCGAAATTGCTAAGGCCTAATTTTACATGGCAATGATGGTATTGGATTGCACGTGAGGAAAAGGGCGTTAAACCTGAGTTTTGTGCAGATCTTAGACTCGTCATGGGAGAGATAACAACACCCGTCTGCTAGAGGGAACCCGAGCAAAGATACATGCTCTGGGGGAAACCAGCAAAGGAGAGCGAGTCGGATTTGAACCACCGACCTATGGATTGATGCTGACATCTACAGTCCACCGCTCTACCAACTAAGCTATCGCCGAGCGTTGCGTGGGCCATTTGTTTATAATAAAAAGACATTATCTGCAGTTCGTTAACCAGTACCTGCTCTTCTTGATTTCGTGATTCCTTTACTTCGCACTGCTGGTTGCGGCGAATTGTGTCTTAAACGAAGTCATTAATTCACCTATGCGAAAAATCTGCTTCGGGCGCTCTTAGCAATGGCAACATTTACATTTCTAGATGCAAACAACACAACTGTCAATGCTACTCAACTTATATGGACTTGTGGGGTGGATGGTCTCGGCGAACTCGATTAAAAATGCATTCTAAAGCAAGATTCGATTGACAAATTGACCGACTTTGCTCTGATTTAATAAAATTGCCTTCGAGGAAAGTCCGTGAATGATTGTACACGACATGGGTGGGTGATGCATGCACTTCATGATCTCATCGCTAGGTTGAGTTAAAGGACATTTTTGCCCTTGTAGTTGCTCAATTATAAGGACCAACGTGGCGCATCACGATGCAAAATTTCTACATGACAGCATTAGAAACGCGTATAAGGGTTGATTTCCCTGTAGTCGTGGTATGCATACTCGAAATGAGGATTTATTCCAACTTAAATGTCAAACTAACCAGATAAGCGTCTCATGCGTTTGCCATTCTGTCAAAAAAAAGTTGGCTGAAGAAGTAGCACACACCAGTGTTGAATGATTATAGGAGGGAATGAAATATTTGGGAATGCTTCCTTCCCAGCTTAGTCTAGGCATGCACGCTCACGACCACGAATGATGCGCTGTGGTACTTCTACGTCCTTGTGGGCAGTCGAAGTGCTTTGTAATCGACCAAGCTCCAATTGGCATGGCTGAAGAGCAGCCTCAACTACTTTTACAAAAAAATCCTCAATGCCATTGTATGAGGTGAACATCTGTAAGGTGGATTAGTTGCCAGTCATTGATGCCCAGCATGCGTCGCATGAGTCCTCCTTGGAAATGATGCACTGCTCAAATTCATGGCTGAATTCATTAACCGATGGCTGCTGTTCGGATCCTACTCCGACAGGAGCTCATAATGCTGTGGACTGTAGCATCACACTCAAAACCCTCATTCAGTGGAGAAGGAAGACGACCACCTCCAGGAAGAAAATCCTGCAAACGGTCAAGTTTGTAATCTGAAATAAATAAAGATGGAAAAACTATTCCAAGTAGGCAAGCTGTGCAGACATCACTTGCTTAGTGATGAGGCCACCATTTGATGCTAAAAAGGAAAGAGGCACACCATGATTGCAGACGTCACTTGTAAACGATTTCGATCCGCTTTGGCTGAGAGGTGGCTTTTATGAAGATTGAAGCTGCTGCAATGTCAACAGTGGCGTGTCGACATATTCGCAATGGTGTTTAATAGACTGGGTGTTCACCTTTCCTCGTTTGGCCATTTTTCGCTCAGATGAGTGGAACGAATGCAGGTGGGTGTCATTCCCCATTACTGGGACGTAGGTAATGAGGTGGAATAATGAGGATTATGCATGCTGGGGGTAGAACTGGTGCTGTTGCGAGTAGGCAGAGATACAGGCACACGCGTAACTGAACTTATTTAAGCTGTCAGATTGACCACTGTATCATTCTAAAGCGGTTTTGTCGCGTTGGCACGCCTGTTATGTGTGTGCTTGACTGAGTTTCTTTCTCAATATTCAAAAGGAAGCATTCGACGAACGCGCTTCTTGCCACGGAATTGTCGCTGTGTGCCTTCGGAGGGGAAGGGTACCCTCTAGACCAGCACAACCTTCATCAGTCTTCCTCGTTAATTCAGTCACCAACAAAATTTTTCGCTGCCTGCTCCCACTCTGCGTGTTTTGAGGGATGCAAGGCAAGACTGCCTGCATGTTAATGGATTGTGTGAGGGAAGTGATGCAACGAAGGACCAAAACCTGAAATCCTTAGTTTATATAAGTCAGTTTTATGCATTTATGAGCCAGTGGCCTCCTTTGTCCGTTCTTCACATTTCATTTTCTCCTTACCCTGTGGTATGATCTCATGATTTAAAAAGAGTTTTGTTGCATCGTGCGCTTCTTTCCACTTCTCCTGGAATTGAGAGATGATGAATAAACGAAGAGCCTACAATCGCTGAGGTCTTGACGGACAGTCAGGGCGTGAATAAGGCTTCCTGGCCTCACTCTTCTCGTTGCATGAGAACGAAGGCTAAGGAGGAGGGGACAAGAGCTAAACTTATTGTACATCCCCGTGAAAGCGTTGACACACTATTGCCATTACATACAGTGATTGCACACAAAGGAGCAGTCCTTACAACAGAGTTGGTCGTGGCCGTCCAAAGTGGCTTCATCAGGGTATGTTATCATGGCGCATGACTTCCATGGCATTGGATGACCACCCCGCCACAAAGCGGGAGATGCTAGAACAATAGCATTGTCTTGGGTTGGATCAAACTCGTAGTCCCTCTCTGCTATGTAATGCTCGTCATGTTGCTGGCAGTGGAAGGTGAGCAAAACCGTTCGAATGTATTGGTCTGATGGATAACTAAAGGCAATGCGCACTGATGGTGACCAATGGTGGTAGATAGTGGGAAACGTAACCAGGTGACGAAGTAACAGTGCTGTTGCAAAAATGTATTGCTTTTACATTTGGAGGCTTAGAACCAATGAAGGAGGTCAACTTATATTCTTAGAGCTGCTCGTAAAGCAGTCAGTGCTGATAAGAAATTGTCTGTGTTTGCTAGATGAGAGGTATGGAATGAATAAATAGCTGAAGTGGTACGCCCAACAACTTACCGGCAGGTGGTCCAAATCGACTCCAAACACATTTAAAAGGCTGTGCTGTGCATAGATAAGCGCTTGTCAGTGTGCGCTAATGCTGAAGATGGAGTTGAACCCACCAAACCTAAGTTGACTGCATAACAGCCGTCCAGACCACGTAAGTAATAAATGGAGCGCAAGGCAATTCTCTGCCCGGCAATGGCACTGTCACTGAATTGTGAAATTGCGATGTGGCTGGCTTAACGCTCTAGAAAGCTGGAGCTGTGGAGTCGAGTCAATGCTTAGGTGCACGAAGCGTTCAGCAAAGCACGTTTTGCGACATGGAATTGTCGTCATCTGCCTTCGAGGGAGGAGCGTACTCTTTTTCAACACAACTGTCATCACTCGACTCTGTTCATTGCATCATCACCAATGGAGAGTGCTCACTACCCGTTCTAACTCTACTCGCTCTGAGGAATAATTGCAATCGGAGCTCTTCATCTACGGAAAAGGATGTGGAGACGCTCAAGTGATCAGTGAGTTACAATCAATTGTGGATGGGATGCTATTGCACGGATACCTCTGATTAATAAATGAAAGCCACAATTGTTGTTGACTTGAAATAACTAAGAATGTGGATAGCATAATCGCAGCTGTTTGCATTTCAATGAAGGCCAAGATGCAGTAGCCTGGAGGTCCGTAATCGCCGTCCAAGCCATTTCACATCCACATCCTCGACATTCAGGAATGTTACACAATGTTGGCACCGTTTCTCTGTTTTAACGGCGAAGCTCCTCCCACTCCTCTTTCGTGCTTCCTCGGGAGTAGGTCTCAATACCAGATTAAGTCACATCAATTAATCAGCTCAAGTACATCATTCGCCGAAAGCAATGCCTCAGAGGTGAACACTTAAGAACAATTTTCCACTCATCTGGTACTTTAAGCAGTACCAACATTTTGCACCTCATTTGTAAGCTATGCACCAACGAGTAATACCGACATCCGAGGGCCTGCTTTGCTTGTTTGAGTGCCGTAAAATATGCAGGCTAGATGTGCTGGACCTGATTTTCACTCTCCTCCTCTGATATGCCAGCAAATCATGGTATGTCATTGGGCATTCTCACTGAGTGACTTCTGTAATGCCTAAGGTTGAGGGAACCAAAATCACGTGGTTCAGTAAATGAAGTGAGCCGAGGCAACACAAATGTGGAATGAGCACAAGTTAAATGCGACTTCTCCCTCCAGCATGATGCGATCGCTAGAAATAAACTTGGAGTGCAAACCAACTAGTTCCTTGCCCAATGGAGGCCTCGATGTGTCTGAATTCTTGAATTCGAATTCCAGAACGTCCAGTGGTCAGATGAATTAGTTCAAGGGCATTTCTACTCCACACAGTTGTTAAAATTTATTCACGGGGACAGTCCCTTTCCTGTCTGACTTGCAACTTGGCTTTTTTCAAAATGCCTTGCTTCACAATTTGCGTTTTTGCCATTATTTGAAATTATATGGACAGAGAATCCATACACATGCACCATTAGTGTGATAAGACAATACGAAGTTAAATGATTTGTGTACTCTGGTCAGAATGGTATGATTTAGGTTTCGCCATTGCGTTGGTAAGGTGTGAGTGACGCCAAGTTACACAAATTGCATCCCACGGACATTTCATGCATTGTTTGCACACCTCAGGTTGGCACGTGGTCCATGAGCAGTAAGCGGGGCCGAAGCAAGTCTCGGTTGTGGATGGACGGGGTGACGTGGCCAGACGGTGCTAACTCTCCACCGAAGGGTAGGGCGCATCCACTCAACTTGAAGGCAGTCATGCTCCAGGAACAGCCACTTCTCACCTACGGCAACCTTCAGGCGCGCTTTGCCTCATTCTCATGCCTAAGCATACAGAAATGACAGAGGTAAGAATGCTTACAGATTCGACATCTAAAAGCTATTTGTGCTCGAACGGTTAGACCAACTGCGCTCAGAAGTCCTAAAATGCGTTGTTTGGTGAAATGTGTTACCTTTCCATTTGTCGTTTATCTTCCATGCCAGGCTTCGAAGGCGATTTCGACCAGTAGAATGGGAAATCCCAGTGTTTTGATTCAACTGTGCGATGAAGAATTTGTGCACAGAGGCTTTTCATTTGCAGCATCTTGTGGGCTGTTTGATGTTAAAAGACACCAACAAGCCTAGCTGCCCATAGACACGTCCAATTTTGTGGGAAAATCTCCACGTCAGTGTGGTATAAATAGCACTGACAATTAGCCATGGTAGCCTTATACTACCAATCTTAGTGCAATTCACTCCAAATCCACAGATAAATGCGACAGATCAGTGAAGAAGTGGGCAACTTGAAAGAAAAGTGACCTCAGTAAATAGATTTACTGTGCAATAACAGCACAAAGCACAAATGTGCATGATCCTCCCGGCAGGCTGAACTTCATTGTGCTCTTGGGTTGTTGTCCTTTACTTGGAGCCCTAATTGAATGGCAAGCGAACCCAATGGATTCGACATAGGCTTACTCACATGGAATGAGGGTTTTTTGTGCATTCACGGCTGCAATGGTCCCTTGCCAATATGTTGCCTGGACTTGTAAATAACTGCGACAACTGAAAGTGCCGCTTGAAAATCACCACAAAATTAGGCTAAGCTAATAAATTCCTTTCATGCTACGCAGGAAGACGTGCGATAAAACGAAACGGATAGGAGACAGGCGAGTGCTTCACCTAGCAAGTATTCTTCTTGTACCCTGATTTGTGGTTTTCCGTGTGTTGGTCTTTGCTCATCTCGGCATTAGTCTTTCAAATCGAAAGGTGAGCAAGATGGGTGAAAATGCAGGAGATGGAAACGAAGGTAAAAGAAAGAACTGTGTTGGTATTCACAAACAGTAAATCTATCCAGCATGGCCATGGTATCAGCCAGAAAAATTTGAGTTCAGTAGTTGAATAGTGTAAAGGAGGTGAGGAATGAGAAGCAGGAAACACATGCACAATTCTTATTAGATCGCAATAAGTCAACGAATCCATCAATGTTTGCATGCAGCTAAATAAACCAAACCTCTACATTGTCGAGAATGTATTGCGGCATTTCGATTAACTTTTGCAATTTATGCACAGACTATCTTTGTTACCCGACCCGCCATTCATTTTTAAGTTAATTGCATGGTGTTGAAATGCGCAGTAAACTGTGTAATGAAGATTTGCCACCGTCTTGCAAATAAAGTACATTTCTGGCCAAAGGTCCTCACTCTCCACCTAATTATTTTATAAAATTGTGGTGCAGCACTTTCTACATGCAGACGTTCAAAAGCGTTCATAGTTGCTGCTTTTGAGCGACAACTTGATTCCATTCTCCTGTTCGTCGCGCTTTACCAAAGAGTTCCTGTTAACTTGTCAACAAAACAGGCATTGGCTGTCTCTGTTGATTTCGAGAAACTGTTCTTAGCTGTTCTTTCTCAATCTTCAACACGCACATGTCTGGCGAATGTCTGCTTTGGAATCGAGGGGTGTTACTTGCAAAATTGGGGTTATTAAACGTGGGTTAGTACATCAGGCAGCATTCCAAAGTGCTTGACACTACAGAAATTGACAACATTTAATTCATCTCAGCATTCTATGAGTAATTTTAGACAAAGAAACATTCAGTTATTTAGACTACATAGAAAATCCCACGGGAATGTTAGACTTAATTGCAGCAACTTCCACGGTACCTTTAGGCACATTTGCTTCAGGAACTACTGACCCTCGTCCTGTCGTGATCCCCAGTCATCCCACCCATGCAGGCAAACTCCGAGTTTGTGCAAGAGCAGTGACTAACATCGGTCATTCGGCCATCAATTGCTCTTCAGTCGACGGTGCATAGCGTCAGGTTAAAGGAATGCCTTATGTGGCTGATAAGTGAACTCGAATAAACAGGTTCTGTTACCGAGCAAGATGGATCATTTGCAAGGAGCTCACATTGGTGTGCTTTATTTGGATTCTTTGGACTGACAAGTGTAAGGAATGCTTGACGCGCTGCTATCACGGGTAGCATCATAAAGAGGGAAGAGGAACAATGAAGGTGGAACGGTCGCTTGCAAAGCACTGAAGGCAAAGTGTATCTTTGGGCTTTCCTCACATGGAGGACTCTCTTTACTTGCCAATGCATGAAGTGCATGGCAATGGACAGTAATCAGCAAACAATGGGCGCCAGAATGCTCTGGTGCCTAATACGTGGCCTTGTGGCAAACAGGTCTAAAGCGTAACCAAAGGGTGTTTAAAGTCTTAGTGAACTGTCATACTAACGACAATCAGGATGGTGGGCTGGAAATAAACTTACTAATGCTAATAAATTAGCGAAGCCAAAGCCTGATTGCGAATGTGTTGATTCGCACGATCATTTGTCAAAGAGAATACTTTGTTCCCTAAATAATTGTAGAGCATTTCCTTTTCGATATAACCAAATATTTGGTTGGGGTTTTTTATCTTTTACCCATTCTTAACATTTAAAGAGACAGCATGATCAAATGGATAGTTTTAGTTTGAGACACTGGACAAATTGATCCAGCCTTTTTCATGGCAGTTGGAAAGTAGAAGCTAGGAGGCAGAATATTTTGCAAATGACGCGACGCTTCGTACAGTCCGCAACTAGGTACAGAACCATAAACTGAATACATCGAGTGCAGTAAATCTCTCCCGCGATCCACGGACGGTGTCTGGACAATAATAATAATAATAATATTAATAATAAGAGTAATCAAAATGACAAAGACCTTTGGTAAGATTTGTAGCACATGCTATGAGGAACTGTATCGTGGTCTTAAGAGCATCATTAAGTCAATTAAACAAAGTCTGTCTCGTTCGGATTCTTTCGATGCTGTTATACACGACAGTGGAAAACTCAGCAGCGCTTACTTGAATGTGCTGATTAACCTCAAGGTTGAGAGTGATTATGCCTGATGGCATGCCGGTACCAAACAGACCCAAATAAACTGTGACTCAGTGACTGCGACTAGCGGACTCGGCAGTTTGCAGTGACTCGCAACTTTGGGCACACTTGGTCACTTCCTACATGGCGGGACAACCTGCGGCCAACACGCATTTGTCTTTGTCTTGGTTGGTACCACAACCCTTACCAAGTCACCAGAATTGAACTCATTCCTTGACCAGACTGTAGTCATTCTGCTACAAATCCATCCACACAGCAAAGCTTACTCCTCATGGAATCGGTCATTCAATAAACGCAAAAAGTAGTCGCTCTTCTGAAGTAGCATGCTCAGCAATCAACTGCTGTCACAGTGTTAAGTAACTTCCGTATTTCAGTAGTAATAGGAATCGAACTAACGAGTTTCATGAAAGGGTGAAGTTGATTCCCCTCGCACTTCCACAGGCTGGATAAAGTGGAAAGACAAGCAACGTGGCCGTAGGTTGAGGGCGGGCGAAGTGCTTTGTGTGGTTAACCTATGCTGCAGCAGTGGCCTTCTGGGCGTATTTGTGTCCTCTAATAAACATATTTGGACAGCGAGATCTTCGAGATTTGATGTACGGATACATTTTGGGACAGTATATGATAGGTTGGGAGCTCAGTTGTGGGACAATTCTAAGGGTCTTGCTAAATGTAGGGTCATTAATGTCCATTGCACCACCAACAGCTTTGCAGTTAGGACTTTGGGTACTCAACTTCTCCACAATTTCCTTTGTTACAAGTCATTCAACAGCGATTAACTCAGTCGGTGAAGGCTTGTAATTTTGGGATGACCTGATCGTTTAACGCGCTAGGTAAATACAATCACACGAGGCACTTAGCTTCGAGGAAAATGATGAAGCTAGCCACACACTTGCTCACTTTTAATCTTATTAATAGGGTGCAGATATTCGCAAGATGTTTGGACATATCCGAGAGACTAAACATCGAGATTACCCCTAGGATATGCACTACGGCTTCGCTTCCAATTGACTCATGACAGGTAGTCGCAAACCCATTTATTGACGTGTTCTATGAGCTCGTTTTGGTGTCTAAGTATTAGTTCATGAGCTTTATCCAGCGTCCGTGATGGAACATTCATCTCCTTTGAAATTGAGTGCAGAGCTACAGCGTAAAAAAGGGTTGTGAAGCTCCTGCCGCTACACTGTGATGTCTAAGCATGAATGAGGCTTGTTAATTTCATTCACCATAGCCATTGACTTCTATTGCACCATAGTCATGCAATCAATCCCCGAGTTGTACTCTCCGCTTTCGTGCACGCAGGAAACTACCCTTTTTGGATGTCAGTTTGGTGACAACGGGTCCCATCAATGCCATTGCTGCACTTACTAAACAATCGCAAAGTACATCCGGAGCAAATCCAATTAATCACAACAACACTGAGAACGTGTATGCAACGCAATCTCAGTCATGGTGATTTCTAGTGGCATTCATCTTCAACCCAAAGCATGTGGCGTAATCTGCTCTCTCTTACCAAACTGATCCATCTTACTCGTTAAGTGATAGGTAATCGCACGAGCTGCCAACACTGCACACATGATGCTTAATCACTTGATACAGTTATTTGCATTTCCCTATTGCTAATTGCAAAACCACTCGAGCACAACGATCAAAACTCCCACAACTCAGGGAATAGGCAATTTGCAATGTTAAGGCAGTTCCTGTAGACATTTTGCCACAACGCAGATTGAGGCGTTTTTAAACTGGCATTTGCATGAGCTTCCAAAGTCACCCTTATCAAATCACCCAGCCAAAAGTATCAAAAACGAGGGTATAAAAGCACATCATCAGTGTTGCATGCATAGAGGATCCAATTACATGGGGTGGGCAGAGTCATCAACTTGAGCATTCTCAATTCTTTGAGAGAGCACGTCGTAGAGACCCCAATTCAACAGATTGCTCCAGTCGGTATAGGTTGGATTAAAGTTCTTGATACAACATAGCCGCCATTTGGTTTGCATGGTAGCGAGGAGATGGCTGTTGTGTTGTCCAAGGTTCTGGTGGAAATTTCATGAGACAACTCATCTCAGTTGACTTGTCCACGAGCCCATTGACGAACACTACGATAAGTAGCGTCTGATGGGGTTCGAGTGATGCTAGGGTGATAGTAAGATCATGATTGGAGAAGTGCGAGAGATCCACCGCATATATTGAGCAGTCGCAGTAGTCAGGCGCATCCATATACTCGAAGGGAGAAATGCATCGGTCCATAGTATGCATGCTGCCTTCGACACAAGTTGTTGCAAAGATAGGCCTGCCGTTCGCAACACCATTTGTGCTCATTAAAGAACTTATAGATGAATGACGGCTGAGGAGGTATAGCTCTGGAGGATGTAGGCAAATTGTGAATTCACGTGGCGACAGCCAAGCCAGGTGTGGGTCTCTGAAAAGCCAAAGGTGTACAGGCCTTTGGTCTCGCATCTGCTGCAGCTCTGTTAAAGTGCGTTGGAGGGATTCAAGCTGGGCATTGTAATACATAATAGCTTGCAGTGCGTTTTGATGAGAATTTGGCGCAGGTTGAGGAGAAAGCTTTTGGAGAAGACATTTGTCAAGCCAGGTGCACATGTTAATCTGCTGATGTAGGACAGTGGAGAACTTCGGCATTGAAGGTATTGCCCTCCATCTTGGAATAGCCATACAACAATTGACCAGATCACAACCGTTGAGATATTGGCAAATTTGTAACGCCAATTCAAAGGGAAGTTCGGTAATTTTGCGACATGAGCTGTTTTGAGCCTATGTTTTCAAGAAAGAATGACATTTCCGGTTATATAAGGTTCAAATAGGCGAAATATAATAGTGCGAAATAGCCAAATTACTAAGGAGTTGTAAACAATAATAATTAATGAAAAAGAAATGTTGGCCTTTAGGACCTACCATTGGCGCGAGACGCTAGCGTAGATTGATGGCGTGGTAGATGCGCCGAGGCTTAAATACATTGCGCCTTGGAGGGGGTGTCCGAGTGACCCCACTGGGATGGCAGCTCATTGGTTCTCGCCGTATCACCTGGTCTGACATTCGCGCATCAGCAACACCTATCTGACTCCCCTTTATCCGACTATAGGGGCTGCAATCCAATAACATGGAAACTTATAATCCTGTGCGCAGAGTAGTGCCTTGCGGCAACTATGGCATCAATACCGCTGCCTATTTCACCGCTACGAGCCATTAACTTGATAAGACAGAAGGCCATTCCCTAGGCAGTCCTTGCGTGTTTGCAGTTGGCATTGTCCACGCAGGTGCCATGGTGTATTTAGGCTAATGTAGATATAGGGCCGTGAAACAACAATGCCTTTATCTGCCAAATAATCCCCAAGTGTCGACTTTAACACAACCTGTCCTTATCAGCATCGACACTACAACACTTCATAACGGGTGATAAAATTAAACTAGCGTACACTAGCACTGATTTATTCACGAAGTTTGAAATCCCAAAATTGTTGGTCCATTAAACACTCACCTCTATTGAAGCGGAAACCAGGTGAAAGTGCAAAAGTGTCTTTTGCATGTTATTGGTCTAGGAGCCAGAGGATCTGCTCAACTGCAGGAATGTTAATAAATATATTTTGCGTTTTGATGGCACAGAATGATGTGCTCATGCGGATGGAGTAAGTGCATTTGATGCAGAAAGAAGTGGTAAATCCAAACAAAACCAAATTTGAGATAATTTCTAGCAAACTATACACAATGCTTAAAAGTGTGTCCGATTTAATTGGTGCATAGGTTAATAAAATGGGAAAGTGCATGAGTGGTTACCTCCACCCATCTCCACTCTTCATGCGTGCACCAAAACTGGCACTCGCCACGGTGATTAGCACGGTCAGATGAATGAACAGATCCACGTGCGCTGCACACCACCTACAATGAGAGTAGTTTGCTACAGCTGCGCCCGTTTGCTAATACATGACATGCCCTTCATTATGTCTTCGATGAGGCTATTCTGTAACTGAGATGAATCATTTGTCAGAGGCTGAGTGATGAACCTCTTATTCATGTAAATGATGACATGGTATTGTGAGGTTAGATGTCTGAGTTACTACTAGCCTTTAAATCACTACCAATTTACAGCGTGCTACCTTATGAGCCCTTTGCAGCTTAGAGTTATCTGGTTGACCAAGAGTCTCAAATGTGCTGGTTGGCTGCTTTAATTGAAAACGTTGCAAGAGCAAACGTATTATCAGCTTAGGTTCCACATTGCGGTTAGATGTGATTAGTTGAGAAACTTGTGCTGTCAACTTTGTCTTTGTCAACAAATCAACTCGACTAAATACGCACTTTAATGTCACACAGCTGCTTAAAATGGCCTATGCTTTTTAGCGCATCTCCATTCGATTATGAAGAGCTCCCCCATGTTTCGACTTTTTTAAACTTCTTTTCTTTACAACTCAGCGTATCAGTTGTCCCTACTATCACTAAATTTTGCTCTGTTCGCAGCCGTGTTTCTTAAATGCATGCTGCAATGCTGCCCACTTTTTCTTATTTGGCACGCGCTGTTAGATTCCGGGAGCAGCTCTATAAGCTGGAACGTCTCTAGAAGGAGAACTCTGATGAAGCTGTCATTCTTTGCTGCTTGGTTCTGTCTGGTAGGTCACACCGCATGGATTTGGGATGTGCTGACCACAAGTGACATTTTAGCTGGCTCTAGTAGAAATTGTGGTCAGGATGATGAGGAAGGCAAATGTCCTTATCTAATTAAAAAGGGCAACAACATCATTACGGCCATGCGTGATCACTAAGTGTGACTACTCAGTGCTTGTGGAGGAGGGTGAGCTGTTATCAGTAAACTCATCTGTCATCAGTAATCAAATGACGAAGTGAGCTGCGTTCAAAGGGACGTTACTGAAGCACTTCGTACGAAGTGACGCAACTGCGTGAAAAGGACTTTTCGGTATACGTGAGGAGCTGATGTTAAACTAGTCACTATATATGGTGAAGAATACGATCCGATGACAAGGATGAATCCGTTGCAACGGTTGTCATGTGCCACATTTACGTCCTTGGCACCCTGACAAACGCTTCAAGGCTAGCTAGCCAGCTCCTTGCTGCCTCAAATAATGTTTGCTTATGAAAGTGAGACTGAAAGGGTTAGGCGATAAACGGATCATTCGCACTTGCGCTAACAGCAGAAAGTTCTTTCCCTACTTTACTGTCTTAATTTGAGCAGACACGACCTATTGAGTTGCAGTGAAAGTGGGAAGTAAGATACAAGGGAAGTTTGCACCAATTGGAGGAAAGCGGTGACTAGCTGATGCAAAGGTGCCACTGGCGCACAGCTAAATAATGATACAGGCTACTACTGCGTCCAACTGTGACGCCTACGCCATTGGCGACGCAAACTTTGCATGTGAAGGTGGGGGAAGGGTTGCAAGTAAATAGGTATGGAGAAGGTGGTGCTGAGCACTTTGATGAGAATAGGCTGTTATGATATCCGTGGCATCGGTCGGTAGGGCTGCAAAGAAGGAGTTAAAAGTGAGGTGTCACAGAGGGGCAAAGAGATGAAGGGGAAGGAGGAAGGAAAGCCATGCCGTCTGCGTCGACGGCGTAATACGAGAGGTGCATCTAGACTCAGATGTCTGCTTCAAAGGCGTTGTGCATCTATGGCACTCTTCTTGAGCAACATTTCGGGTGAACTGTCTGAATCCCCATCTCTCTGGTTCCTTCCACCCGTCTTATGCGATCATACCGACCTAGACCTGTGCCCTCACGAAGCAACCAATTTTATTTGAGGAGGACGAGTTCCTTTTAATTTGTATTCGACTTGTTTGTGTCAATGTTAAAGAGATGATGTTAAGCTCCTACAACCTATCGCTGATCTACGCTATTGGTGACACATGTGATGGAAGTGAGACATGCAGGCTTTTTCCATTCAAGAAACATGCAGCCCTAGAGGCCGACAGGGCTGGTGATGTCGGTTGATGACCTCGCACCAGGAACTCGATGCCTCCCTTCCCACAACTCCACAGTTTGATCTGCTGCCGCGCATTCACTGCCAGTGTGAATGGCTTGTAGC
The DNA here is from genome assembly GCA_036345935.2 of Taenia hydatigena. NCBI lineage: Eukaryota > Metazoa > Platyhelminthes > Cestoda > Cyclophyllidea > Taeniidae > Taenia > Taenia hydatigena. The sequence goes on from JADWOT020000003.1 coordinate 6,150,847, forward strand.
ATGCGAATATATAATCAGGTCCACTGAGATTTACACAATTTCATCACGCTCTTTATAGGAAAGCGTGATTAGGTTGAATGAAAGATGTGCGACCGTAACGTCAGAAACTGATGGAAGCCTTTCACTTGCAGCCGCGCTTGATATCCATCAGATTAAATGCAGTGATATTAAGCATGCACTGCAAAGGAGCTGACGTAAAGACTGGATTACGCTGGAAGAAACAAAAATGAGGCTTTAAATGTAAAAGGCAGAGAAATGACTAGTTGGATACTGGGGTTGTGACAA
>JADWOT020000003.1:6151231-6232710 GCA_036345935.2 Taenia hydatigena
CAACAACCAAAGCCTAATGCACTTACATGAAGATGCCCATTATTAGAGCGACGTCCTGTGCAAAGAACCTCAAAGTTGTAGATAAACTGCTACGAGAAGCATCTGCATCATGCTGAATCTGTGATTTGCGAAGCAAAATTTGGTGTCATCTTCTGCCACTAAGAAGTAAAATAGTCAAATTGAAGGGTCTAGAGCTTAAAATCTTTGCTATCAAATGGACTTAATGATGGAAACCAATTTCCTTCCGTCCTGTTAGCACCTACCAAAGCATAGGATTTGGGCAGAGAGGTAAAATCGCTTCGGAGGCATTGAGTAGTGGCTGGTAGTGAGATGCACAAAATCAAATGGCTACCTTATCACAAAAGGAAATAGAACTTGTCGCGAAGTCTGTTTGCTTACCATCATCATGAATGTAGGCCAAAAAATGTCCTCCAAAATACAGAGATAGCAGAAGACGAGCGATTGGAAGGAGGAGGGCGAGTGTCAAGTGGTAATGTTCTCGTCACAGCACTGCAATTTAACGGTTCTCAGTCGAATGGCTTAGCTCACACCAGAAACAATCTCAAATTGCCACTCCTTCCTGTGCAATTAACGACAAAACCGTAGGGAAGATTAATAGTTTATTGAGGACCAAACGAATGAATTGCAGAATTTTAGGTGAACTGCAAACTTATTTTGTCTGAAAAAGAGTAACATGCGCGCAAGTATTTTGGCTTTGGCAGTAGGTTGCTTACAATGGCTGCGTCACGGATAAAAGGTAGCGACTAACAAAACGATGATCCTGTAGAGCATTTCACTGAACTGTCCTGAGTCCTGTCGGATGGCGTGGTCATCAGTGTTGTCGCTGCTTCGAGTGAACCTCCTCCTTACTGACACTTACTGACTAAATAACACTCTCCGTTTCAACACACCCATTCACGGTTGTGATGCATGTCTGTGACACGGGTTGAGGACATGCAACATGGTGCTGTGAGGGCAGATGGCGGGCTCTGCACACCCTTTAGCCTCTTCGCATAATTTGACTTTCGGTAGAAATGCTGCACGTACTACACCATCGCCTGCATCTGCCACGATTAACGCAGCTAAAAGTGCAACTGTATCACCCTGCAGACTATTGTTCCTTGTTACGAGTGGTATACAATCATGAGCGCAACCAGGTGAGTGAAAGTAGACTTATGTAAATGATGAGGATTTGTTGAGATTTAGAATTTGTGTCCATTGTAGAGACTCAATGGTAAAATTTACCAGGTTGTGTATTTGGTGGCATGGACAAACAAATACAAAAGCAACATTGGATGGCGGAATAGGTAGACGAAACCACAAGGTACTAAACGGAGTTTGAGTGAAGAAAATCAGGTGTTTGTAGACTTGTCTTTATTGTATGAACCCATATCATCGCTGAAGCAATGTTTTTACTCCTTTTGTGACTTCTGTTGAAGTGTATTCGAATTGAGACTATAAAGTGGGCCCAAGCACAGCGGCAAGCAGTGAGACAGGACGGAATGGTGGAACCCATAGGCTGCATTTGATTTAGGTGAGAACGGTGGCACGTTCTGATGCTATTTGCTGAGTGTCTTGAGGCATTGCAGAACCTTTGTGAGCTCCTAAGTCAAAGGAAAGGTAGAGATTTGTTGCTTGGGTTACAAGCAGATTGCACATGCACTGCATTCTTATTAGTTAGATTCCAAAGGCAAGAGGCGAGTCAGAGTGTCAATAGAGATGGGTGCTGCTTTGATCACGGTGCAGTTCGGCATGGAGAGAAGTCGGAATCGTTTATGTACAGGACTCTGTTTGTTTGACATCATGCTCTGTGATTTGCACTGCTGTCGAGGAGACATGACTAAGCTATTACATCCACAGTAAGTCATAAAAATCCGGCTGTTTTTCCCACAACACCCAGTTACCACAAGGCCAGCATCCAATTGGTAATTTCTTTGGTCCCACTTTTAACGTTTCTTTTGTGTTTTTCTCATCAAATCTAGCATCCTCCACTAATTTACTTCTTTCCGTCACTGGTATCGCTATTCAATTAACGTTTGAACAAACGCTTCTGATGTAGACAGATACTTGAAAGATCATCCTAGTAATATTATATAAATTTATTGTCTAGAGAAGATTTGCCAGTTGTTGCCATACCTGCCGTTCCGACTAAAGGAAGCTCTCGTACACCCGAGTCAATAGTACCCATTTGATTTCATTGGTAGTTAATGGATTCGCTTCAGAATGTGACACTCACTACGCCATCTTCTGTTTTTGCTGCAACCAGGCTGTTTGGCAGAGCGTCTGCATCACTTTGTGGACGTCCTTTCTTGACATTTTATCAAAACACAATCGTGGTAGCAATCCTCGCTTTGCGATAAATACGGCACAGGTGACCTCCCAAAAAGGCGTCTTATCGGACGGTAAGCACAATGCTGGACAGTTCGTCCCATAATTTAGACTTCGACAGTGCCCATGTCCCTGCATTCAATAAAAAGACATTTCACCGTTGGAAGTGAGGACTGCAGCAGTTAATTAAATTCACTTTAATCGCCGATCTGCCGCACAGGACTTTTGGTGACACATCGATGCAACGTGTGGGGAGGCGCAAGAATAAATCATCGCTAATTTTGGTTCAGTTAGGTCAGCACCGCAATACATTCGCAACAGGTTCTGTGTGAATAACTAAAAGACCACCTTTGCCCTAAGCCAAGCGAAATGCACTTTGACAGCAAGTAATGTTGTTTCCTCGAGTTATGTCGGAAGTCACGGTGGACAGGATTATCCCTGCTTTGAGCACGCCTCCTGTGACAGCTTTCTTTAAATAAATTGAAGGGCAAAGCGCTGCTTCTTGGGGCTTTTGGTTTAAAATTCGGCCATAAGGACTTTGATGTAGCGGTTTCCTCCTCTTCCCTGCTTCCACCCTTTCTATTCGAAGTCTGAATAAGCTTCAACAACTTTATTAAGGGTAGGAGAGGGTGTACAGCAGGCGAGTTCAAGACGGGAATGTGTCGCGCTCATGGAAGTGACCACGCCGCTCTGCAACCAGGTTCAAATTGTCGTCCCACCTTTTGGCCTACAAATAACATTTAAGTATTGTATCTGATTGAAAGGAAAGAGATTTGGAACAGGAAGCAGGAATGCAATTAAATCAGCTGTCTCTAGTCATTTCCAGAGACCGGTTCAACCAGAATTTCGGGTAGTCATAAGGAGGCACAGCGATCAGGCTTACTACTGCTTTGTGTACACCACCTTTGCCTTCTATCCGAAAACTCTGCTCTCAGGGACTTCTGGTTAGTCCTTCGTCTCAAAGCTTCTCAGCCAAGAGGATTGGTTATTGGTCAGAGAAGAGGAATAAGATTTATGCAACTGTTAAAGTTTTGTTGGAATTCGGGATTTGTGTCCGTCGAAAAGATTGTCAGCCCTAACTAAGCTAATGGACACGGAAGAGTTGCATGGTTACATTTCTTTTTTAAGTACTTGCTCTTAAAATGTGATCGAAATGACATTTCATTTCAGCACAAATTGTCAGAATTGTGGAGTAGGGCAATGTTTCAATTCATTGTGCCTACTATGTGTCACATGATATTTCACGGTCCTTCGCACTCAACTGAACACCGCAAATGGGACATCTTCCCACACGCATTCTGCAAGTCGATTTTTCCTTGTAAGATTTAATCGTAAGGAGGCTGGAAATGCGCGTATTTAGGCTACGTTTAACGCGTTAATTACTGTCTGTTCTGATATGCCTTATTTGTAGCAGCAAGAGTTATGTTAAAATGTCAATGAAAAACTATGCTGTGCTCTTTATGCTGCAATTAGGAATCGAAGGATGTCAAAATCATTCCGCACATGCTTTTCTATATGCACTTCTCTCAAAGAGGCATAACGAAGTTGTTGAATCCGTAGTCGGTCACGCAAAGCAAGTTCGTTCCCCTAGGACCAAGCAAATCATAAGGAATCCTAATTTCAAAAAGTCTACTTCCTGTGGTCAAAATTACAGCGTCCACTTTGATAGTCTTGTAATTTCTACATTCAAAGCCTTATTTCCGTTTGTTTTAACCAAATTTAGTCCTTTCGTCAGCTTCTCTGCGATATGGGTTTCTGGCCAATGCCTTCTTGTTGACAAGAATCAAACGCGATTGCAATTAGAAAGGTGCTGTCAGTACCCGACGTTGCGATCGTACACCTCTTATTAATTTTCACTGCTTTTATTTGGGCAACAATGCGCTGAAAATGTTTTAATCATAAGAGACGCCATTCTCTGTGCTCACGTCACGACAGTAAATGCGTGGCAGTAAGTCTAAGTGTGAAGTTGGGGAATGAGGGAAACTGAGTTTTTCGCTGCGTTTTTGCAAACCAACACGACCAGCCCTATTGGTCTCCAGACAGCATGTCGTCATGAACCGGAATGTCTTTTTATGACACGTTCAGAGCGCGTGCATACAATAACGAAAGTCAACAAGACGTTTGTAAGGGTTCGGCAACAAAGTCTTCAACGTTGATGCGGACGAGTGGAAAGTAGATTTGATTGGGTTCGCTCCCCTTCAAAAAATTAGCTACGATTTGCGGTAGTGCATGGATTGCTTTGGGTCGTTGCATCGCTCAATTACTTCAAATTGGGTGGTTGGAAGTGTTGCGCACTGTAAGTAACGGCGCAGATGGTGGTTGAGGTGGTCGAGACATGAAGTGCTCAGGTGTTTAGTTTATCTTTTTTACTATATGCACATTATCCACAACTAATTGTCTCAGAGGCAAACAGCAGTGCTGAACCAAGGGTGGTGATGTGGTGGTAGAAAGCTGAAGAATTACCGAAAGCACTGAGTGGCAGATGAGGGAGGTGTGTGGTCGGAAATGAATTAGTGCAGGTGCTGCGTAGAATCCAAACTCTTGCCATCTGGTGCGCTTGTTTACGCTCCCGTTTTTAGTCAAAGTTAAAGTAGCATTTAAGTGTAGTTACATTGTCATCAACTTGCGACTAGGATAAAGCATGGACCTGCTTTCGTTCAAAGTTCTTTCTTGGAAATTTAGTAAGAAGTATGTTGCAAGCACCAGCTTGACGACCAGGGAGCAAAAGAGCAAAATAGACAAGCGCGAACTGAGGTGATGTGTAGAGAGAAATGTCTACGGTAGGTTTTGTGAAGTAAAAGTGGCAGGAAGAATAACAACAATCTAAGATCCATGTCTGGAAGGTGTATACTCATTCTCATTTCATTCCCTTCCCCGCTAAAGTAGTTGGTTGGAATTTTGTGCGTTGCACTATGCTTTACCAGTCGATGCATCCAAATGATTTCATTCCCAGTGTACCTTTCGAATAGGCTTCCCCAACTCTTTTGATTTGGTAAATGCTGCCCATACTGCCTAATGCTCTGCTTGTGAGTCAACCCACTCCTGGTCATGCAAATGCTGTACATCAAGTTTGATACCTGTTTCTTTGACATAAGCGGATCCAGTTTCCTAGAAATCCATCTCAAATCGTTAGAATGCTTTCGCCGTGCATTTAGAAGCAACAACTCTTAAACATTTGATTCCACATTGTCTTTAAATGCACTTGTCTTTCGCTGGAAGGTCAGTGCTTTGATCGCGATTAGGCAAAAGCACAACGGTATTGTCATCCGCAACGATTAGAATGACACGGTGAAGACCCACACCTTGGTGGACTACTATACTTCAGGCTCTGTTTGAATATGCTCATTCAAAGTTCTGATGACTGTCTGTGACACGAGTGAGGGCTATGCGATGTGATGCTGTGAAGGCAGTTGGCATATTCCTCAGGTCCTTCCGCCTCTATGCCTGATTCCAATTTCGCCTGTAGCTTTGATTCTCCTACCAGATTGGTCGTTAGTTTGGGTAGGATCAAGGGAGGAACACGACGACTTAGGGTGAGAGTGAATAGCATAGTTGTTGCGATTGGCGTAGATCTCCTTTGACCAGGATGTTCGGCATATCCTTATCACAGTGCACTCCTGGATGTTGTTGTAATGAGCTGTTTGTGCTATTACTATAGCAGTGGACTGAAGGTCAGCCTCATTCCTGGCAAGAACGTCACGACACTACCACTTTTAATCATTAGTGGTTAATTCGGTGCAACAATTTTGATTAAATGAAGACAAAGTGTGGCAAGACATGATGACTTATAAAGGCCCTTCCCTTGGTAAATATTTCCATTGATGCAAAATTCAAAATGATGTAGCTAATATTCATCAAAGTCTCATTCAAAGTGGTATGAAGCTATGTTTGAAGGTTGCCAAACATTTTGAAATGGTAGCTCATGCATTTCCGTGATGCCGACTTTGCTTGTCGAGTCAAAATGGTAGTCCTGCCTTCCCAATTGATCGTATCCTGCCAGACTAGGCGAAGTAGTCGCTTTAAGGCCTGAGTGTTTGCTGCTGTTATTGTTGAACTGTTTGCCATAAGCAAGTATTTTTTACAGTTATCTAGACAGTCAACAAATCATCCTCCCAGATAAGCTATTTCCAATGCGAACCCATTAACCTCCAAAGAAGAGCCTCTAAATGCCCGGAAGTAAGAAACGCTCCTTAAATTGTTTGATTATTCTACAGGAGTTTTTTCCTACCAAAAGAGGAATCCAATTTAGTCAGCGCTAGTCCTTTGTGGTTCATAAGTGGGATTTGTGGAGCAGACTGACGACAGCCCTGCGGACCGTCAAAGCATGTTGAGCAAAACCGACATTCGGTTACAGTTGGCTTGAAGACAGCACACCCAAATTAAACAGCAGTGCACACCTAGAAATGTTTGCCCAAAACAGTAAAATAATGTTTGACAGCAAGAATTTGAGGGCAGTGGTAATTGAAACCATCAATACGCAAAGACACGAACGTTCTGTGTGGAATGATGGCATTACAATTTTGACCTGTTGTGTACCGCATATGACATCCCAAAGAGGACAAACAGGCAAAATAAACAAATAGGAGGTGTCTTCAATGCGGAGATCTTTGGTGACGGTCACAGGACTGCAGCGAGAGGACATGCACTTTGGCTGACCTTTTGAAGGTCAGGGATGGTCACCTACCTCACGCAAACCATTTCCATCTGTGTGCAGACATTGTTAATTACGGTTGTTACTAAGATTTCTCCATTTCGACACTGCGACATCTAATCAGTTTTGCTGTATTTCACCAGTTAGGCTTAGTCAAGTGCTCTCAGATAACCTCAAGCTGCGACACATAATTACACCATGTGATGCTACTTATTTTATGGTGTGAGTAGTCTGTAGGCAATTCTAATCAGTATATATGCAGAGCGAAGGAGCTGTTTGTTGGGGTGGCCTCACTTTCTCGGATCCAAACAATCATGGGCAGAGCGTGACTATCCAGGCATTTCGTGCATTTAAAGTGGATGACGTAACCAAGAAGGCAGCAAATTGATGAGTGTCTCTGATTACCTACCGAAAAACGCCGCAAAATTTGTGGAAAATATCAACAAAGAGTGTAAAATGGTCTAGAAAAAGAAATAAACAAAACAGGCACATGATTTTTCTCCAAAAATGGACATGTCATAGTTTTTTTTAGAATAAGAGGCAAATAGGATGCAATTCTGCTGTATGCAACACACTCAATTTAGATCACCTTCCTCCAATTCATTAAAAATACAAGTACATGTGACCTTATCGGAGAAGAAAAGGCATTAAGCATTTCACCTACTTTGACGGTACACAGTAAAAAGCTTTAAATGCCGACGTGTAATGTCTGAAGGAAAAAGGCGAGTGTTTTGGAGCCTCATAGTGACTAAGGAGGTAGACGGTTAGTTGCGTGATTGGAGTCGCTTGTAGATCAGACGCCAGAGCCTACATCTAACTAACTTCACCCCTGCATTTATTGTCACACATGAGGTTAGGTGCATTAAAACCGCATCCTCCACATTAAGGAAGGTACACAAAGTTGGTACCGTTTCGATGTTCCAACACCTGAGGTTCTGTGTCTCCTCTTTTCATGCTTTTATAGAAGTAGACGCTGCAGGTCAAGAGCACTGGACCTGAAGGGAAAATGGGTGCAAGTTAAAGACGGTGGGACACCTATGCGCAATGACAGAACATGGCGCCTTCTATGCCAAGTGCAGGTGGTGGCTATCCAACATCAACTCTTCAATTCAGCCCTCCCACCCATCGTCACTTCTTCAACTGCCATTTATTTTTCTCACACCGAAATCACTACTTTAAATGCGGTTTACGGGTGCAAAAGTACAAGAGTTCTTTTAATACCTATAAACTGGAGTCGCCTTTTATGATAAAACATTACTAGACAGAAGCATGAGTCAAGAATATTGATGGATTTATATGCTGAGATGACTTTTGCGTATTTGGACAGATATCTTAACGTTGGCATATGAAGCGAAATGAACGGACATCTTTCTTTGCACAGTGGGTAACCATCGAAGCATAAGTCATTGCAGGAGACAAACTGAATGCTAAATGAACTCACGGAGAGGTGCCGACGCGAGTGCCAAGGACTGTATCAGAGTCGCATCAATAAGCACGCCTAACCGCACTTTGCTGCAACCAATCGTCTGTTCGCATCCAAACCCACTTTATGGGTGAATTTCATTATTCGGTCGCATAATCGAGACAAATTGTGATGCCTTTTTGTAGTCATTTGCATGCGCAATTTCGACGGAGTGGGTGGCAGACCACCACCACGTCGAGTTAGAACATGAAATTTAAACAATTGCATTGCTTCGAAAATGGGACAATAAGATTATCTAATGACGTGCTCCTTCTCAACCATTAAAAACTGGCCTATAAAATTGACAAAGAGAATGGAGGAAGAGCGTGGACAAGAATGTTAGTCCTGACAATATTGCATGTTTTTGCGAGTTGGAAAGGGGCTGCACGAAATGCATCTTCAAATTATGCAGCTACGCCAAATGCAATCATGACTCTCTGAGAATGTCTAGAATGTCAAGTGGGAACTCGCATACCATCATACATGTCTTTCGCCATTAGGGATTCCAAAACGGAGCACCGAATCTCAATCACTTTGAATTATAACCCACTGATGGAATAATGAGTAAATGCGATTTCATGCTGGGGGAAGAACTAGTGAATTTGCAAAGCTTCGACATTGTCCTGATACTTTCACTTGATTTGTCTCATGAAGCGTGCAATTTAAAGGAGTAGCACCTTAAATAACCGCATTCGGTAGCAACATTCTGGGCTGTTGCGATGCCGCACTTGCTATTATGGCCGCCATCGGGTTGAGTCCTTTGATGCATCCCGATTCAGTAGGATCGCAGACAAAATGTGGCAAAGTTATTGCCTCAAGTGTCATCACTCTCGGATTTAGTAGGTCATATACACTTTTATATGCGTAGAAATGTAGCCATCTCAAAGCCCAACTGAACTCAAAATTCCCTGCTGTGAGTAGTCGCCTTACGTAAAATAATAGTAATGGTACATTTTACGGTTGATTGAATTCCAATGATGAATTCATATCAAAGTCAGATCCCAGAAATAGCGCAAAAATGTCGTGAAAGACAACTGAGGAATGCAAGTATGCCACCTACCTTTGTGCAAGCCATGGCGTAATTAAAGCTGCCTGTCTTTACTTCCAAAAGCTAGTCACTTTGCACTCCTACACATCGACAGGTCTGATTTGCCTGAATGATGCCGACAACCGGAAACGCCATGCAAAGTTGGCTCGTGAAGTGTCGTACAAGTCTCTCATGGAGGTGGTAGAGCAGATGACCGATCTCTTTCCTCCGATGAAACCGATCTTACTCAACTCCACCTGTCCCCACACCGTGGACTACTACCGTTCGTTGTTGCGGAAACTGCGACCGGGTGACCTGTGTGAGAGCAGCGCGCATGTAGTTCGTCAGCGAGGACGTTGACCAAACAGGTGGGTCATCTCGTTCTCAGGATTTGATTAGGTAAATCAACCCTTCCAGCAATAATTTAAACAGTTTCTTGATAAGCATTGAAAGTTAGACATAAAGAATTCATCTTTGATAATCAAACTATTGCAGAAGTCAAGTATGGTTAGCAGGTTCTGATCTGGTAAGATGACTTGATGTTCAGCAAGACTAGTGATCTAAGAACATGCACCTGACTTATATGTTTTGCATCTGTTTTTGGATAAAGCGTACTTTAATTAAACCTAGGGCTATTAACAACTCAGAGTCTTGTAACTGGACACTGCGAGGTAACCAGAACGTCAGTTAAAGGAGAATTTTGTTAGCTTGAATTTGCTTGGAGGTTATCTTCGAGCGTAAAAGAATCAAAGGCAGTAGACGTTAGCTCCTTGCTTCCAAGCGGCAAAGTTGCCTCCCAACAGCCTTGCGGAATGTCAAAGCATGTCAAGCAAAGAAGACATTGGGCTACGGTCAGCTTGAAGATAGCGCGATCTACTTAACCACCAACACGTACCCCAGAAAAATGCACGTAAATTGTTGAAATAACGTGTACCTGCATGAACTCGAAATTAGTGACAAAGTCTGCCATCAATGCGTAAGATATTGGCAAGGTGTAAAAATTTTGTCTGAAGCAATGACAGAAATGAAGACCTTGTGCGGAATGGCAGGAGGAAACTCCTCCAACCCGCCGTACTTGAGACGTCAAAGGACCGGACCAGATAGATGTAGTAGAAATTAGGGGTAAGTTGTGCTACCAACGCCTCCTCCTCCTCCTCCTCCTTCCTTGTGTCACCTTCCTTTTCTTCTCCCTTGCTTCACTTATGTGCATGTCGCTATTATTACATCTGATATCCCATGTGATACACGTAGAAAAAGAAAGTTGAGCTTAGTCTCTTCAAGCATTCTGTTGAAAAGAACTCCACATTCCCTCCACTAAGCTGAACGCTTCACATTTAACTCAGTCAAGTGGCTAAGTGAGCGGGTAAATGCATCATCGATGCATCGATTAAAATATGAAAGGAAGAGAGGAAACAGAGAAGGCTACACTAAAGCACCGTGTAGAGTCATCCAACGGTGTCCGCTTCTAGCCAACTTTTTCTCTCTCTCACGCTCCCTGCTTTGCCTCCACCGCAATAATTTCTTTGTCTCTTTTAGCTGAACATGCAGGTCACTTCACGCCCACGGAAGAACTGCATGCGCCTCTGGTGTCGTTCTTGATGCGAGGCGAGGACTCGTCCAAGCACGATATTGCGGATTTACACTAGAAGCATCCATATTTTAGCTGCATAAAATTCTTTAGGGGTGTGTAGTTGATTCCGTTGGTTAAATGCATACCTTTCACTGTGTTCACTGTGCTGCACTTGCTTATAACTGTTCTTGCATGCGTTGACAATCAATAAATAAACAGCGGCAGCAGTAGCAGTAGACCTAGTGGAGTGCAACAAAATGCCCCATATCCATGTCGCACTGTGGAAGCACTGTAGCACGGTACTCATGACTAGGCCTAACTAGATCACACTAGGTTGCACAGGAATATAGCAGGCTAAATTAGCCACCTAGGCTAGATTGCGAGAGACTTATAGGAATCGGGAAATAAAGACGCGGGTCGGCACTACCTCATCTTCAGAGGCGCCTTCCTACGATACCATTTAAGCCAACTTCAACACCCTCATTTGGCCGCCTAATCGACTCGACACAACTTCATGCGATGTGGAGTGAGTCTTTCCCTTTCTTTCACTTAGATATTAGGGACCACAGTGCACACCCAGCAACTAGGTCTGATGGCTTTCTCGGAATGCGGGGATGGGAGCCCACCTCTCTCCGCCTTCTTTTCCACGCCCAACTTCAACTTGTCTTTGGTGAGTTTCGCCTTCATCCTCCACCAGGTTCCATATGCTCACAAGTGTTGCATCTTGCATTATGTCCTACCGTGTGTGCTCCATGCATTCAAGTCACTCGAGGAAGAGGAGTGGTAGTCGCCTGCGCTGTATTTCCTTACCTCTAGCTTTCCACTTTAACGCTATGGGAACGTCTTGTTCCTCTGGCTCCCTCTCGGTTCTCTAGTCTTCATCTTCTTCGAACCCAGCATGAAGTTGCCCCTGCCTCCTCTCCTAGCCTCATCCTCTACAAACGCCCTCTTAGTAAGTCGTCTTCATCTCTCAACTGGTCTCACCTTTGGTTATGACATGAACAAATAGTGCCAAGGTTCATAACCTAGAACAGACTAGCACAGACTAGGTTGAATCTGACTAAATCACACTGTACTGATGACTAACAGTTGCTGTAGCATAGCTTAGCTTGGAGTGCCAAATACCTTCCATCTCTATCTTTATACTGCCGCTTTAGTTTCTCCCACACCATCTCCTCTTTGGTCCATCTCCTACTCCTACACTTACTCCCTCAAGAGCGAAGGTGAGCGCGTTGCTTCAACTATCTATTTTGTAATTTTCAGGCTGATGAAACTGTTAGTTGCCTATCTCACTGCCTGCTCTTTGTTCTCTTTTAGAGATTGTGTCAGCGTGGCGCCCTGCAATAACGGGTAAGCATGTGTCCTCCCCTTTTAAGTCTACATGCCTTATTTTAGATTAAAGTAGACTCCTCGATTTGTGAATAAGAAAGTATCGAGGCCACCAGCGTGCATCCATCACGGCAGGAGAAATTAGATGGACAAGGGCCGAACCAAGGCAAAATAGATAACACGGAGCGTCAAGGCACAGTAAACTCACAGGCCATATAGAGACGATTTGTCTCGTTGATCACCCGCAATCCGTGTTATCCATGTGGGCACGTAAAAACGAAGTGCACCAAAAGTGGTGATGCGTTGCAAGCGGCGATGGATAGCGAGTCGCAGTAGGAGAGCCTAAATTGTTGTCACCAAATCAGAGACCAACCAAATGCAACTAGACGCGTGATTCTGATTGAAGCGGAATTAAATGGGACTATCCATTCTCAACAACGTACCCGTGCCAGTGCTGGTGGCTGTCATAGCTGCCTCTTTATTCTGCGCCTGCGCCTCATCCTTCCCGTGATAAGCAATGAGGAAGTCCTCCACTTCATAGTTTACCTGCAAGCCTGTGTGAAAGGGAAAGAGGAGGAGGAGGAGGAGAAGAGGTTTAACCTCATGGAATGGGTAAAACAGTGGATGTCATCAATGAATAAATGTATGACTGCATACATAAATTGGAGAGACACAGAATGAGAGAAGAGGTAGATAGTAAGAAGGCGTGGAGGAAGTAGGCATGAGAGAGGCAGAATAAGATCGACAATGTGCATTCAACGTACTGGAGGATATAGATGACTGAGATGGGGAGGACTGGGGTAAGGTGAGTGAGGTCAGCGATGCTTGAGACGGTGGTGATAATATTAGCGTCTCCTCTTCTGCTGACTCCGGCTCCGTCTTCGCGAGCTCCACCTCAACCTCCTCAATCACGACCGGCTCGCTCTCCTCTGGAACACACGTTTTGTTAGTGGCGCTGCTCATTTGCATACTCACCAGCAGAATGAACTCCTGGTGCTGCACATAGACAGCGTCGACGAGCTTGGCTCATCTGCATGTACGTGTACACGCAGAAGAGGGTACTCAGGAGGATTCCACCTCAGCTCCCTCCATGTCAACTACGTTCATGATCATTTTCTATTAACACAAGAAGATCCTGAAGTGGCTGCAACGAATCTACCTTAGTGTGTGTAAGTAATAGTGTAAGTGATGTTTAATCGCGACTTGTCGATAGATTAATTGATTAGTTAATCGACAATCGATAAGATTTGAATGCAGCCGACGAACAGACAGAGAGGCAGACATGCAGGTAGGGTAGGTAGGTAGGCAGACAGACAGACAGACAGAGGCGTAGTGGCAGGCAGGTTTAGATTTAAACGCATGAGTTGATGGTAGATGGCCGCTTGTGCTAATATGTCGAGAGTCGTTCATTTGTAGATGATGTGCGACAGTGTTGTGAATGACAACGTCACCTCCAATTTCACCTCCTGTCTCCATATGATCTTATATGAAATTAACAAAAGGAAAGTGAGCGTAAGATTGTTAGGCAGGAACATAAATGAACAACTGCGAACAGCGCAATGTAGTGCAGAGCGCACTTGTCAAAACTCAAATGCTCCACTGATTCACCACAGTTGTATCTGCGTAATTAAGCTCCTGTCTTGTGAGCCGCATTATGGTGGGGAAGATGGCGTTCTCTACAAAACGCAACTTACTTAGGTTGGAGGAAAAGCGCTTGCCATGCCGGTCGCCGACATGTTCACTGGTTGGTGCTTACAACTGCAGGTCATGGATCCAGTGTGCATCACAATGCCTGTATGCACTTCGACGATGCTGTTCCCTCCCAGCTCATTTTAGTAACAGTAGGCTAGTACCCAATGCCTCCCAGCTAAAGGTCCATCCACTTCACGGACCTAATGGCTTAATCATGCGAGGAGAGGAAGCGCGAATGAGATCATTGCTTTCTCTGATACCACTGCCTCTACCTGCGCCCACACGATGCCTTAGATGCCTGATAAATCATTCCGCATCATGAGACCATATATTGATGACAAAACCCTCTGTACATTGAGCTTTATTAGTACTGAATGTGGCGTTGCAGTTGAAGACGTGAACACTGCCAATTCCGAACAAATTCGGACTGTTTATTTAGTGCGAACATGAGCAGACTTAATTCTTTCCTGTTTCAGCTTAGATGTGTGCAGAATTTTCGCAAATGATGCATTACTATTGCTGAAGTGTTGTTTGGGATGTTAAGGAAGTTAATCTTGCACTTGTTCATGCAAATGTGTAAATACTGCTATCAAACCAACTTCGTTGTGCTGTGCTTTGTTACAGCAAGGCGATAGCGATGGGGAGATAAGCTGGATGATTTTCTGCAACAATTTATGTGGATCGCTGCGACACGTGTGGAGCTTCCTTATGACCTGGCTTTTGGCCTTGGTCCGATGAGCACTAAAATCATGTCGTGCAATCCCACTGCAACAGCAATGAGTCTGTCATGTCGGTGTCTGTATTGGTCTAAGTGTGGTATGTTGGCGACTGTCTAGAAAGATTGTCGTGGCAATGGAGGTGAGTTGACGTTGTTACCACAGCTGCCGGACAACCCATCGTGTGCTTTGTCGATGGCCGCATGTATGCTGGATGGCTATTTCAAATCGTATCCCGCCTGTTTTATGCCTACTCATTTTTCCATATTCTTTATCTCTTTACTGTCCTTGCTTTCCTTACTCTTCTCTCTCACTCGTTCACTGTTGGCACCACATTGCTTACTCGTTGACCTAGTATTTGTGGTGAATGTTTTCGTCGACGTGGATGGCCACCTTATCAAGTGAGGGAGGCGGTGGAGGAGGCGACAGTGATGGCAGCCGACCGAGGAAGGCGGTTGGGAGAAGACTTTTGCTACTACGTGCCACTCTGATGGCAGGATCGCGCGGTTAGTGCAACTTACGTATCATGCTATATTCGCCCTGGAGAAGAGGGGGAAGGATAAAGGAACAAGCGTACTTACGAGGAGCGGGGAGCGTTTCTTCTAGCACTGTATCCCCCCATGATTTACTGGTATTGATTGTATTTTCCTGTCAGTAGTTCTACTCTGCGTAGAGCGCAAGTGTAGACGATGGAACGGGAGGATGGCGACAAAATGAGTGAGGCTAGGACAGTGTTGTCGGTGCTAGTTGAGTGCGCACTTACCAGCATCAAGCCTTGGTATTCCATCATTCTACACCGTCGACGCTGCACGTAGTTATGGAGACATAGGAAAAGTGGAGAAATGTACACCTGACAACTTGCCGCAGTAGTTGGTGGGTATCAATTGCAACGTCTCTTCCTCTCTCTCCTCAAAGGAGGAGGTGAAAATGGCGACAGGAAGGAGTGGACATGAGAGAGGTAGAATACGATGGACATTGTGCATTTGACCTACTGGCGGATTGGTCGACTGAGGTAGGGACGACTACGGCAAGGTGGGTGAGGCTTGCATTAATTAAAACGCTGATAATGATGCTACTGTCGCCAACTGTTCATTCGCACCCTGCTGGCTCTCCTCTGAAACGCACAGTACTGTTAATGACGCTGAGCTTACTCAACTGGACACTTAGCGACGCACAAAGGCAGCGTCGACGGGCTCGGCTCATCTGCATGTGCGTATGCATACAGAAGGGGATGCTCATGAGGAAGTCCTCCTCGGCTCCTTCAATGTCTACAACGAGCATGTTTACTTTCTCTTACCAGGAGACAAACAATGTTGGAATGTCCCCTTGTTCTTACTTGGGCCTCGTGCGTATGAGATGTACACCCTAGCAATAGGGTTGTTTGCGTTTAAAATGATCAAGGTGGTGGAGGGCATCTGCGTTTTCCTTGTCATTTTTTGGGAGGAGACTGACGGGTTGGGTGATTTGTCTGTGTTACGCGTGAGTGGTAGCTGCATGTGATGGATTGTGAAGGTCCTGCAGAGATTGTTTCGTACTGTGTTTGTGCATGTGTTGCATGCGTTTGCGCTGTGGTCATCAACAGTCACTGCTAGTTGGCTCTTGGAGGAGCGGTTGTTGCAACTTATGTCCTCTAACTATGCGTGTCAAGTCCGACATCAACATTCCAGTGTTATCCTTCACTTTGCGGTCATAGAGATACAAGAATCCTGCCAGCCGACTCGAGGATAACCTTAAAGCTGGCCATGCATACATGCATTCTTGGTCTCTACCTCACACATCAGCCCCCCTAGAAGACCAGAAGGTGCTAACACACACTCATCTCAGCTGGTGTGGAAACAGAGAAGAGCCCAAGAGAATATCCATCATGGGCCATATGTATTGCAGTTCAGACAATACCATCAGTGCTGGCGCTACCAACCAAGCTGACCAATTTGATTGCTCTTTAAAAGCCGGAACAATGCAAACACCCTCACACGATTAGGAAAATACAACATTTACCTTAGGATACAACTTGGTACGAACTTCCAGGAAAGCAAAGGGCGAAAAAAGGCACTCGAATGAACAAACGGTTTCAAGTTGAAAGCGAAACATGGTAACCTCGACAAATACAGCAACCATCAGGCATTACAGAGTGACCACTGACAACCAACGATGGCAATTGCTTTCAGAAAATACAAAACACAAAACTCTCAGTAGGCAAAAACTGGCTGCTGTATGGCAAGTTGCAGACACATTGTGGTAAGCGCAGTCTAGTCGTGAGCTTTCAACGCACAAAGAATAGAGGAATGTAGTGGGGCTGTACTGAGGCGAAAAGGTCGACACGAGAAAGCAATCGAATCGCCTTTCAGTCTCTATAAGGGTCAATTGTACTTTGACTGAATTTGACGCCAAACGATGGGTGAAAGCAAACATGATCCAAGAGGTGAGAAAAGTGGTGCAGCTTACCGGTCCCAAGATCCGAGTTTGTCACTTAGAAGAGAGTCCACTGCCACTGCGTCGCCACCTTCATCGTCATGCACTGACCTTTCACCCTCTCCTGTCCCTCCCTCCTTTCTTCACATAAAATGCATTCATCTTTGCCTTGTCACCCAAATCAATCTCTCAAGTGGTGAGCACACACTGAACGTGCAGACGATTGCCCACTGACAAATGAGCTAGACGCGCGCTCAGTGTCTGTGGCTAGCACTGTCCACAAATAAGACGAAATCATTGATAGCTACAAGAGATTGATTTAGTGGTGATTACGCATACCTAGAACAAATCAACCCCTTCCAACTTCAGGCATATTAACATCTCCACGCTTCAACCACGTACGCCACCAATGGAGACGCTGTGCACGTAATCATTGTAAGGAAAATCTTAAGCCAATCTCAAAACACGTGACTAATTAAGAGTACGGTCAGAAAACTTAAAACGAATTACCAAATAACTTGATCAGAAGAATCGGTAAGACATCGAGCAGGCAGAACCAAATTGTTGAGTTGGGTACAAAGGTGAGAAGTGATGATGGATGGTTATGTGAGAACGGAACAAAAATTTATATGCAAATTTCCTGAGTACTCGGCATCATGGATGGGCAAATAAGAGCGAGAAAAGCTTAAAAAAGTAGGGGACATTGGGTAATAGTCATTACTAGGAATTCAGCCACTCTCGTCTTTAATTCCGTGGCGATGGCGTGGACTCGATTAAGGCTCCGCTTCAGTCTCTGCCTGCCTCACTTCCTGTACCTTCGAGGCAGCCCGGATGGCTGCAGTTGAGGCAGTATATTTGCGTTAGGCTGCTTACGGCCTCTCCGCCACCTAACCTTATGTATCCTGCAGTGCTGCGTTCGACGATGACGCCAGTTCTCCACGTACCGCAAACGTCACCACCACTGCTTCTCCGTCATCCCGCGGCGATGCATCTCCGTCTGCACCTCTGCCTCACCTGTCATTGATGTTTGTTGCTAATGACGTAGAAAAGACACTTGCTTCAGTAGCATACGTTATAAGCCATGTCTTCTCTAATCTCCCAGAAATCTAACTTATGTTCCTAATTTTGTCACATGACTGAATGACAAACTGAACAGAGAATAGATGGATAGAAGGGTCAATGTACGGATGATTAGACTAATTGGATAATTTAGTTTTGGGACTTTTTTCAACTGGTGAGCCGTCATATGCTTTTCTCCTACCCAGTCACTCAGTCAGCGATCCACCCTGCATGAACGTGAAGGAAATACAAAAGCAGCAAATACAATGCCCATCAATACTACCCTCTGGCATGTGAATGGTGGTCATGTGCTCACCCTTACCACCACAGCCACCTCGATGCTGCTGTAGGAGTGATTAACCAACTATCTCATTGCTGCTCACACATCAGCCTCGCATGAGATCAGCCAAAAGAGATATGCACCATCTCGATCGCTTTCTGCTCTCCGTTTCTCAGTTGCAGAGGGTAAGAGAATCGTTGCTTCTGTACAGTGCCATCATTAGGGAACCGAGAGAAGCTGTCGCACTCTTTCATCAAGAACCTCATCGCCCAATTCGGCAACACGCTTTATTTTGCTCTCTTTCCGTGAGGCGGTGAACCTCAGTCTCATGGCAATGAGAATGGGCGTGGAGGCGAATGTTTGAAAGGTTACGCCCTCAGTGGAGCCCCAAATGCCACAAAATCGAGTCTGTCCTCGTTTCTTTTCTCCACCGTGAGTGCGGCTGTGTTCCTATTGACTTTGTTGCCTCTTAGTGACTACAGTAAGTGTTTACCTCTACTTCCAGCGTCACATATATTTGCCATCCTGATTTTGTGCAATTGAGCTCGTCATCTACTCCGTAAGGTACTTTTCTCGCCTTTGTGCTGCAAGCTTATCGATTGTGGTTTGTAGGCGAACTTTTTGGTAGGCAAATGAGCTTTTCTGTTAAAAACTTGTTTTAGTTGAAAGAAAATAATAAAGCATATGGAATACGGTAAACTTGTTGAGAATGGGGTGGGTGAAGTCATGTTCTGTGAGTTAATCATCAATTGCCCATCAAGTGCTCCATGACTCGTTCATGTGGGCACGTTTCTGGTGGTGAGCAACTCTTGCGTTGAACCATGACGAGCCGACGAACCGACCACGCATGGCCGTGGCACCTCCCTCAACCCTGGGCGGCATATCTTCCCTCTTGTGGCACACAATCGTAAAGAATCCTCTATCATGATTATTGTCACATTTTGTGCGTCTTCGCTGCATTCTACCTGAGTCGGCATTAGCAACTGCTATTTTCTACTCCTTCATGGTCTTTCTGTTTGATCACCGAAACAGCGACAAGATAAGGAATATTATTTAGGGCATTACTTTCTATCCACATAGGGTTGAAAACTAATTGTCGTGTAGTTTGGTGTGACATGTTGTCCGGAGATGAAGATGGCTGGAACACATGTCTACCACACGCTGGAAAACACTGCGTTCGTAGGAGGTGGGAACACAGAGCCTCCTAAGCATCATGAGTGCTCACCGAGAGGCTGAAATTTAACCCCGTGATTTAACAGAAGGAAGTGCTGGTGATAAGTAAGTTGGTGTAACACGTCCCCTACCACTAAGAATACTATGAAAAAACAGTTTCCGACTCGCACACAGTGAGAAAATTCAACTACAAACGCTTGAACAGCCCATGTCCCGGTTTCAGCAAGGTGGTTATATGATGTGAAACATGTGTCGACGTCGATTCCTTTACGATGTTTAACTTGCAAGTGCTAGTTTACCGCCGCTCTTTGGCTACTACCCCTGATTTGGATTTTATGATTTTTTAGGGACTGTGTGATGTAGTTCTTCTGTAGGAAAAATATATTTTAGGCCTCCCGGCTATAAACTGTAAGGAAGGAGTATTTAAATTCAAAGTCATCTATTTTGGCCATTTTAGTTTGACGCTTGGCTGGATGTATGCCACCTCTCCTCTCTATCAACAATAATTCTGCGCGCCGGCTGTCTGGGGAGTGCTTTTGAGCGAAGACCGCTGAGGTGGCATCTAAAAAGCGCTAGGCTCTTTGTTCCCTCGATTGCGGTCTACAGGTCATTGGTTTAGCTCCTGGATGGTGGTAAGCTGTATTGCTGGCAGAAGCACTTCTTAGTTAAAACAATTACACTTTACACTTAAGTGGTTGAACAGGAATTCTATAAAGGGTAGTGCAAATGGAATTGTGGCGAACCGTCTATAAATACCGACCCTTATACAGCCCGTACTGATTGGCACGAAATCTTGAGTTGGCGTATGTTTGCTGAATATCAAAGGCAGTTTCCCCGTGAGTCGCCATAGCAGGCTCTTCAACACTCTTCACCTAGACTATTTCTTATACCAATCACCTTTTTACGGCTAATATTCTAGCATGGCAAAGCCATATAATAAACGACATAGTTGACAATTCATTCAAGTGCCCAATGTGTCCACCCTCCCACTTTGTTCTCATTTCAGTTTTGTCTAGCATTCCGTCCATCTGGACGGTAATCAGCTGGTAGGGTGCGAGAGAGAGCGTGCCTTACTCACGTAATCAACGTCTTCACGATGGCATCGCTTCAAGTGTTCCCTGGTTCCTGTTGCTAACATCAATTATGCGGAACACTTAACCGGGGTGATTGTCATTAGTACGACACTAGCGACTCTTCTGTTGGAAGTCGCGCATTGTTTTCCAACAGTTCCCAATACTGTTACTGCTGCCACACCACACCAAGGTGCAGCACGCAGAGACGGGCATTGCGATACTTCTATAATTACATAGGATTTGCCTCTCATTGCCGCCATTGTGGTGGGGTGTGCTCTCATTGAGGTGGTAAGAGGCCAAAGTAGAGCGAGTGGAGACTTAGGTATCCGTCCGCGTAGTCGAATGCACATTCGTGTGGTAGATTTTAGGGTCACAAATGGGAGTCAAGAAGGATACTGTAGTATTAAGGGAAGCGAGTCCCCAACGAGGGAGTTAGTTCTAATGGAGTAAAATTCCTACCCTAGATGCTCTTGCACCCTGCAATTGTTATTCTCGGTTAGTTGAGTTGTATGCTTGCTTTGTCTTGATGCTCTACGTGGGACAAATCCACAGTAGCTCACACCGCTTCGCATTGAAGATAGAGCTGCCAGGAGCTGCAACTTATTTATTGACAGCTATTTAGAGCAAATGAATACAAGCAAAGAAAATCAGGCAAGCTTACCTCTCGAAATCACCTGATCTTCTCATTTTTAAGAAAAGGGCGCAAAGCAATATGTCCTTTTCGTATCTAAGTTCCGTCCTTCACTGATACCAAATGGAACGTCAATAGTTATTTTTAAGTCAAGGCACATTAAGAATGTGCGAAAGGTGTGGTTTCAACCTTGGGCTGTCAAAAGACAAGATTCGGAGATTTCGATGCCATGTGCTTCTATTCAGAAGCATTGCTTTATTTTAAATAGCTTAGAATACGTAGTCGTTGCGAGTTTGATTTGTAACGAAAGGTGGAAAATGATTCAGTAGACGACGGCGACCCACCAGATGCGGCACCCATACGCCTTCTTGTTAAACGCTTCAAGGAAGGCCCTTCCGTATATTATCCTCCATTTTACTTTTTCATTACAAAAATACAGCCAGGCAAGATGTATAAAATTTTAAGTCAGTGTTGATACCGCGCAAAGAATGTTTAAGGAAGGTGACAAGATCACAGATTTCCTATTTCATATCTTGGCAGTAGCGATTCAAGTCCAGAAACCCCTGAACGTCAAATTGGTTAAGCGGACAGCAAAAATCAGGATATCCAAAGGTAAGAAAAGTGGGAAACAAATGTGTCTAACTCTACTGTGTGTAATTCATATTCATTGGCTGTTGGGTAAAAATCACCTTAGCATTTTACACTTTGTTCACTTCTTGAGTATCATGTAAGGTCTTCTCCACTTCATCACTAGCCATTTGCCTCTCCTTGGTGCGCACTGTATTCTGCCTCCCTTTTATGAAATTGTGCTCTTGACGAATGTTCGATTAAACGATGAACGTCATAGATGATTTATTAATCGTGTGTTTTTGATCCATTGAAAGATTGTCTGCGGATCAGTGTGGGTAAATTAAATTGAACGTTTGAAGTTGACCAAATTTAAATTCATCAAATTAATTATCTGTACTTAGCTTAAAGCCTCCTCTCTTTCATGGCTATACTCTTAATGCTTATAATACTGATTTGCGTTTTGAGACAAGATCACTGTACGGAGTCTGAATCGCGTCCCTTCGGAGCCGTCGGTGCTTGTCAGAACTCAAAGCTCGCATGTGCGATGCATCATTAGACTCCTAGTCTCAATATCATGGCTTTAATCTTTTTTACGTACAAATCTCATTAAATTGTGCCATCAATGGTTTATTAAAATGGAAATTTGCGCGCATGTTCAACTGAATTTAAGCATTTGGGAACACAGTATTTTGGGTTGTCACTGTCATTGAGAAACGGAGTAAGATTCAGCTTTTACAAGAAAAAAAATAAAGAAGGTGAAGCGTTCGACAAGTTGGGCAAGATAAAATCGACATTTGTAACGATTAATTTTTATGCGTTGTAACTGTAACTGACAACTTCTCAGAATTTAACAAACTAAATGCGCGTGATGTCAGAATCTAATAGATGACAGCTGGTATTTTTTCACTTCAAGCTAATTTAAATGATCGCCTTCAAAGGAAACTCATTGTGAAGGAAGAATAATAGCGATTGCCGCGTAGTTTTCGCCCATTTCAAAATAAATTGCATTTTTTTGTGTGATCACGAGGCCCTTCTAATGTCGTGGCAATATCCAGACAATTAAGCAAATTTGTGAGCTGCATAATAGCATGAACTGGCCTGGAAAAAACGTAAAAGCATAGGTTTCGTTAGGCATTTGGAAAGGATTTTAGAAAGTTCAAGGGAATTGTGGCCATTTACGGACTCTGAAAAACTTATAGCTCCTTCGTGCACTCAATTGGCAAGTGTTCTTGGAAAGTAGGTCCAATTTTTGCCCGCTCATAGACCGCAAGTGCGCATCAATGCATCAAGCCTGCATAAGAAGCCTAATTTCAATTGTAACTAGTTGTAGGAAAAAATGCTGGGCAAATATGCTTCTGTGGTGGGGACGAACCATGAAGATGTCAAAGAATTTAAAGGCAAAGTATGAGCACCCATAGGTGAGAATATCTCTGGTAGCGGTATTGTCGGTGTGCTTGTTCAGACTGTTGTGGCAGGTGAGAGAGAAGTATTCATTGATCCCAATATCATTGTAACAGAGAAGAAGATGCTCAGATGTATCCCGGACCTCTCCAAGGGTGGAATCATGCTGATGTCCTCCTTTGACCTCTCCAAACCTGGCAACTCTGCATTGGCTCCCGAAGCAAACATCAATCTAGGCTCTTTGGATCCGCCTTGCTATGGTAAGTTAAAACGCCTTACAAATTTGGCCGCTTTTCAAGACATGCACCAATAAAATTTCGAATAACTATTCTATGTTCATTTTTAGAGTAATCTTCAGTACATTGTGGCAGGGACCTTAAAGTGAGTATCACTGGCACCAAAGATGGGTTCGCATAACTCAACTGCGTGCTCATTCATAAAACCGTGTCGGACTCATTAAAAATACCTGTGGACTTGGCTGCTGATGGATGAACGCCATTTTAAAAATAAATGGGCCTTACATTTGCTTCAAAGTAGCTTTCATTCATAATGTGATCAAAACAAGCGTAAAGAAGTGTGACTGACTCTGCAGAAACTTAGCCAAAGTTTGGGAGGACTTTCGGACAATGTCGCCTAAATGAAGTTGTCAGACAATCGCCTTATTACCTAGGCTAGCGGAAAGGATGAAATTGTGATGAGGTCTGTCACGATCTGAGACAAATGTGCTGGAGAACAAAATTGTCTATTGCTATTGATGTGTTATCCTAATTAAGTAGACTTCTGATTTACAGGTTAAAAGATGAATGAGCCTCAGGAATGGGAAATGCTGCTTCATGATTACAGTTATGTCAAAAACGAATGGATTAAATGATTGCGTTGAATTCGAACACCTCTGAGCCTTGAGACGCCCGGATACCCGTGAGGAGGGAGGCCTTCGAAGGGCACCTCAACTAAAGCACGTTTTTATAGGTACTTTTCGGGTATTTAGTGGTGTTTGTTCCATTTCTTCATAAATTGTTATCGATCAATCTCAGGGATATCTACCCATCCAAGCTATGATTTGCCCAAATTTTCAGCGATATAATAATTCTTCGAGTCTTTAGTTAAATGACAAGAGAAACCGATCTAAGCATCACGGTCACTTTCCCTACGCACTTGTCTTAATTAGCCAAAGCCACTTCCTGATCTTTTTTTCCACGACCTCAATCTAATATTTTATTCATTAAGCACTAGTCGACTTTCGTCATTGGTCAACTCTGGGATTTAACGTGTGAAAACTCGACCGAAATAGTCTCGTGCTCTCATCTCTAGTCAATCGATAGGGTCAAATACGTTTAGCAAACTGAAATGGGAATCGCCAATTTCACTTTATCAAAATAGTACACTAAGGTTGCAATATCTCACCAACATCTTGTACATTTATTTGCATCGTCCATCTTTGACTCTTTTGTACCCTCACTCATTTCATCCTTCTAACCTTGGACATGATCCACAAAGACCCCTTGGCTTTTGCTTATAGGTATTGCTTTGCTCAGATCGCTCGCACAGCCTTCCATCTACCAGTCACTTGTGCCCGGCCTGCTCCACTGATCGCACGCACGCAAGCACGTGCATTTCAACTCGTCATCTTCAATTCAAAGGTCGATGTGTCGTCGGCTACATCGTCGCGGTTTTCATATTTCGGTGAAGTGTTCGCAACTCAAACGGACAGGAAATCCGTCTACGTGACGCACGCTGAGCTTTGCATTGCTCAAATGGAGCAATACGTTGTGCTTACTCCCAGTGTGCTATGTGTGGGGGTCCGTTGGATTCATCGGAACCGTTGTGTGTTCCTCTACGGCTAATAATTGTGCTGCCTTGTAGACCTGACAACTAGGAATGATGTACCTGAGCAGCAGCACCGGCGCTCAGTTGGAGTACAGGCGGGATTGTGCAACCCCATCTACAGAAGCTGTCATCAGCCTCAGTGGACTTGGAAGCAGCCAGCTTCACGGCGCCATCCCTTTCTGACGAGGAAGTTGCACCAGCCACTGGATCCGTGTGCCTAAGCACTGACGCTAGTGAGTCTCACTGTTTCCTTTCTTCGCACCTCTTCCTCCACAACTCACATTGTAGGTGTTGTGTAGCAGCTTTAGCTAAATACGTACTTCGTGCACTTATGCTCAAATATTTGGTCCACAATTTCTCTCAGGCATGGCATGCGAACCAATCAAGCAGTAGTGCAGTGTCACATATCTTCCAAATGACTTTTTTCATTATTCGGGCATAGTCCACATCGGATTGATCTTGTTCCTTCTCCTAACTAAGCGCTGGTAGCGAGAGTAGAATGCTCAACACTCCCGTAAGTTGTCTGCGTTCAAACACTCTCCGCCTCCTTTTCACCCCTCATCCTCTTTGCAATCGCCGACTTCTCACGTTCACTTTGCATTTCAATCTTTCATTGACACTTTCAGGGCCACAAAGCCAATCCGCCAAACCAGAACACATACCTGAAGTCATTCTCTGTTATCACGTCTTCTCTCCTCACCATTTTTATCATCGGTAGCCTCGGATACATTCGACTGCTCCAGGCTTTGCATAATTTTAACGCAATGATACCAGTGACAGGCTGAACTAGAGTGATTGGCAAACCATCAAATGAGCATAAGCACCGACAAGTGGCTAAGCCATCAAAAGGCATTCGACAAACCGACCTCCTAATCTTACCTGGACATTTGCTTCATCTCATCCTTTATTCATTCTCTTTCCACTAAGTGCCTTCTCCTCGCTGCAATAAAGCATACAACGATTCGCAAGAGTAGTCTCTCTCACCCTACAACACATGAATCATGTCTTAATGATGATTGCAAACATGTCCGATGAATTGTGACTAAACCCATGCACAAAATCATTTTTCACGTAATGCATTTTTAACGCGCCGTGAATAGTGGGGATTCAAGCTCGCTTCAGTGAGTCAATGCATGATGACAGATGAGAAGTCCCTAGTAAAACAATGTTTTTAGTGACATCCCTTTATATTAGCCAAAAGAGTACTACGTGTACACACGACAATCTCAGTCAAGCTTGAAAATGGAACTTATACATTTATGCGTCTAAATTATGCATTGGTGCATTTGCTATTGCTGACATACTAATGCAGCTTTGCCAAACTCACGATATTTAAGAAATTGAACTGCATGTCTCTCTAATTTGTTACTCTCTTATCCAAATCATCCCTTAAATTCAATTGTCGTCCCCATGACCACGACTAAGCTGCTTTCTAAAGTGACATCGCGTTCGTTTGATTAATATTTCTGCTGGCTCAACGCCGCTCCGTCAGTTGATCGACTTTGCCAGAATTGCTTCATTGTTGCAGATGGGTGAAAATGACTACCAAGTTTCCAAGACGAGCGTGCGTAGTTATTTTTGCGACTGGGGATAGTAACCGACTGTGCACTCAAATGTAGGATAAAATTGGAAGGAATAACTTAGAATAAGCAGGTATGAGTGCAAAGCCCATGCTCTGCTGCTGTTGTGTCATCACGGTCTCGTCTACCACGACCCCTGACCGGTGCGAGTGTTGTCTACTGGATCGCACTTGTTCAACCACATATCGCCCATCAAGCACCAACAATGTGAGTTGAGGAGGAGGCTATGCAACGCCTATATTTCTTCAAACGTACCTATCCGGCGAGAGGTGAGAAATTAACTCGAGCCTTGCGATTACAAAGGCCAGTATTGTAGAGTCTCGAGGCTCTACTGAGGGCAAAAGAAGGCAGAACACTAGGATAGAATACTATATTCAACTGTTAGAGGGAGTTGAGCTGCTGGCATGGCCTGGAGACCAGCCTACGCATCCGGGGCAATATGGCCACCTCTTTGACCCTGGTCGTAAATCGGCAGTCCAAACAAACAAAGTATTATGGGTATCTCTGAAACTTGGTGGAGCTGCCATCGTAGTCCTCATTAGCACTGCGTTGATCACCTTTTACCTGAGAAAATAAATGTATCGCGTCAGGGCTGGCCATTGAAGCGATGAGGTAGATAGCAACATTACGATACAAGCAAAATCGTTAGCACAAATCCTGCCAAGGTTGCACTCGATTAAAACAAGGAAATTGAAAAATGAAATGTGGCAATAGTGTTAATACTGCAAATCCTGCGTTTTCGCCCACACTACAGTCGAGACTATGGAAGGCAAACGCGCAAATTTTCCGCACATCACAGCCTTCCATTCTGTAATAACTAACCTGCATCATGAGGGGTATTTCAAACGTATTTCATACAGAGTTTGTAGGCCGTCAATCTAAAAATAGGTTTCGAAAAACAGTTTGCATATCATTAGGTTGCAATAAGCTTTTTAGGAAAGATGTGTAGTTTTGTTGATTTGACATTGTTTTAAAGGGCATTGGCCTTCAAACCACTCGTTTCGCCTGCACGCTATTTAAGCGGGAGCGCAAAGCCGCCTCGGCAAGTTCGGTGCTTTTCGCGTCCGAGTTTCGTAAGCTGAAAAAGGCGAAAAGGGGCAGGGTACGTTTCGTTTACCACTTTCCAGCTAGCTTAAGGACAAGCAAGGTACCCGACTTTTATAATGTCTTAGCTGTCCGTGTTAACCGATCATTTTTTTAGGACGCAGAACAAGAGGCGATTTAACAGGACGTCGTTAAAATGGTTGAAGTACTTGGTGGAGACAAAGACGTAGAATCAAGTTTGCATGCTATTGCGGAGGAACAGAAGGAGAAGGAGCAAAGTTGTAAAAAATTAGGTAAAACGATCCGCGCCCAGAATGTTTTGATTTACCTGTTGGGGTTCGCTAAACCCTATACGTCTTCTTTTCAAGGCGTAAAGAATGGTGTGGAGGTCGAGCCGGACTCATTGTCGGAGAAGGACGACGGCGAATCAATTCCAGAGCCAGTGAAATCCGATGGACAGTCTTCCTTTTGTGAGCTACCTATTGCAGGTGGCAGAGCCGTAAATGCGCTTGATATAGGGAAGACTGTGATGGAACTACTTCTTGGTGGAGTGTTGTTTACGGACTTCCTGGGGTAGGTGTCCACCAGTTTTGATTTCCAGTTATAGTGACTATTATGGCCTAAAACCCATGCGTATCTCGTGTGGAGCTGCGAGACGGAAATTGAATTGTATTTTCCCTGTTCAAATGATGGACAGGTTGATGGCTGAGGAAGAGATGTATTATCCACATGACGTGGAAATTGTTCCGATTCCTGGTGCAGAGAGCAAACTAGGTTATTCGTATCGCGCCTACCGATGGGTTGTTTGGAATGAATTTGAGGTGAGCTGATTTTGACACCCTTTTTGTGTATGTGAATGCTGTATTCGGTGGAAGTGTCTTTGTTAGACTACAGCTGGTGAGGTGGTAATGGGATGTGCTCAGTGCACGAGGAATGATGGATTGAGTCGGATTTGCTCAAGTGTGTTTGCTTTCGCTAAAATCCATTGGATAGCAGCTTTTATGCATCTTTAGGTGTGTTGTGTGTGTTGCGTAAGAGGTAGCTTGCCTTGATGCTTGACCCTTCACATGCTCGAAATTTGGCGACTAGTGATGGCACTGGAAGCTGCATGAAATTCTTACGTTCTCCTTATCGGGTCTGAGTTACTGTGTAAGTGCAGTTTCCTGAAACCTGGCTTGCAACTCATTTCATGAATGTTCCCTTTTAATGCTGGGTTAGTGGTATTGGCAGAAGAAATAGAAATGATTGCCGCGCTTTGCAATCCTGTAGATTGAGCCTGAAATGTGTAATTTGTTTTGGCGTGTTCTACAAATGCGGGTTGCTTTGTCCCTGGGGTTAAGGAAACTTGTAGGATTGCAACTGCGAACTCATTTGGTCACATTGTAGAATTTCGCGCTGCCGTGCCATGATTGATGGAAAATGCTTTGCTTTCACATATTTCCCATTTCGAAGGAAGTTTATTTTGTCTCTAGTTTTTGCGCATGTCGTGTTTCTGTCCACCCTTGAGTAAATTTTTTTTAATTCCACCATTGTGGCGCTGCTTTAGTCCATTGTAATTACTTGATATCTCTACTCCTAACCGTAGGCTAAAATTAGCCCCATTGTTCATCACATTCAAAGACACTTCTCATTTAGTGCTGCTGTTAGCTTTGATCAACTCGATCACCCTTTCCTTTATTCCTGATCCACGATGGATGGTTGTTTTGCATGACCCATGCTCGATTAGGGTTCGAGGGGCGAGAAAGGGAGGTGGGAGGGAAGCATTTTCAACTAACGCCAACCTACTCGTTGCATCGTGGGTTCACTTTATTTTACTTTTATTAATTGACGGCGCTCTCACCTTGCTAGTCTCACTGTGCTCATTCGTGCTTCGATCTACGCCATGAATCCACAACAGACAGGGGAGGGGAGGTTAACCACCCCAATGCAGAAAGGCACTCGTTGAGGTGTACTTTCCCTCACGCTATTTACTGGCATTTTCTGGATATCAAATCCTTCTTCCTCACCTCATCCCCTTCTAGATGGGCTCAAGCTTTCGGATCCTCCTCCCAGAGCGTTTCAACGACAACTTTGCTGTGCACCTCGGCTTCCTTGAGGAGATTATTAACGGTCCCCTATACTCCGTTGTAACTTTTGTAAATAAGGAATTCGTCGGGCCTCTCGTCGAATTCTCCGGCGGCCGCACTGCACCACCTGGCGATATGTTTATTATTGTGATGGAGGGGTCCCTCGAAATCAACGTATATTTGCCGAGAAATGAGGAAGCGGAGAGTGAGCTGGAGGGCATTTTTGCATCTGGTGATGTAGTATACATTCCTCATCAATACAAACACCGCGCAAAGCTCTCCGGATGCAAGACCTCCTATGCCGTTGTTCTCTGCATTATCAACCGTGCGCCCGTATTGGTTGAGGAATGTGGCGAATGCCTTCTTAAAGTATGCTCCCTTCTACTCACACCTTATCCTTCTAGCAACTGAAGTTGAAGAAGCCAAGGAATAAGAAAAGTAGTCTATTCCGTGAACTGCTGCTGTCTACGCACAACAATCCGAGGAATGCAGCTGACATTCTCTATATAGTAAGTTAAGTAGTTGTGGCTGTTGATGACACCGACGCTTGTGTAGGATGTGAATGCGGAGGAGGGAGTGGAATTTGTTTTGCGCAGGTGGTTGAAGGGTGGAAATGGCGTGTGTAGACGGAACGAGGAGCAAGCGGTTGGTCGTGCCGCAAAAGAATTGAGAGAGCAATTTATGGAACAGTTGGCGGCTGTGAAATTGGATTGCAGTGAGTTGTGCTTGGCTTGTGCGTTGGCTGGGTCTTGATTTCATTCGGCTGA
Source organism: Taenia hydatigena (assembly GCA_036345935.2). NCBI lineage: Eukaryota > Metazoa > Platyhelminthes > Cestoda > Cyclophyllidea > Taeniidae > Taenia > Taenia hydatigena. The sequence continues at coordinate 6,181,890 of JADWOT020000003.1, forward strand.
TGGCTACGCTTCATTGCAATGTGTAAGAGTAGATGACTGATGCAGATGGAATCGATTGAGTTGTTGAGGTTATGCACGGATGAGAATAGGTGGTCCATAATGTTGGTGTTTGCCCTTCCCACTCACTTGGAGTGTGTTAATGGATCCTGAATGCATTTACTCTCTTCGAATAGGCATACTGCTCTCGCATCGAAGAGATAGTAATCGTAGCTTGTCCCCTAATGGCGGCAACTTGAGCCCTCCACGTGGAATACTCGCCTGGTTCGGGGTGGAGGGGCGCAAGAGTGCTTGAGGTCATGGGAAAAGGCTGTCCTGTTATTGACGATGGAGTAGCAATAAAAATGCTTCTGTTTGATTTCACAGTGAACGCTGTTCTTTTGCGGTGCCTGAGGTCTGAGTATCATTAGTGCGCTCACCATTACAGCTATCGAGTCGTCTTTTTACATCACCAGGCCTTTCCACTTTGAAACTATTGCATGCGACGGTTTTTGCGCACTGTCAAGGTAGAGCAAAGCTTTGGTGTCTGCCATTAACCTTGGCACCTCGGAGTGAAGTAAGTAGCTGCGCAGACGTTCGTCAAATTATTTTTGAGCTTAAAGGAACGAATGAGTTGTGGATGGAGGCAGAGAGGACTGAGACAAATTGGTGTGTTTATGGAGTCGGTTTACATGGTTGCTATTACCTTTAAGGCGAGGAGGCAGGACACGCGGCTTTCTTTGGGCCAAGTTTGGCTGATTTCAACTTCTTGGACTGCGGGGCCGATGAGGATCGAAAATCGCAGATTGAATGTCTGTCCAATCGGCGTGTTGAAAGTCGTGTCGAATTAGAGTGGGAGCTGGAACCTGAGACCACTATTCGTCTCACTCGTCGCTCTGTATTAAGTCTAATGCGAAGACGCGGTGGTGATTCCTTTTGTGTACACCACAGTCTCTGCAACTTTCGGGATCCGAGGTCTGCTAATGATACGGCTTGTTTGCAGATGCCGCGAAGGGTAGGCGTTTGGAATTCAAAGCATCACTTATACTCTCTTCCCTTGTTTAGGTTCTTCCAATTGTTGAGTGGTTGGTTGCTATTTACCCTAATGAAATAAGGATCTGCGACCTACCTGGAGACAATGCAAGTGATAAGGTGAGTGGCTTGATTCAAGTGGTGCTTATCTTCCTCAATCTTAGATGCAGGTGGCCATGTATCTGTTCGATGCCGGATTGATAATTTCTCCTATGGCTCATGGCTATTCTGGGCTTGAAAGCGAAGCAGAGGAGGCAAAGAAAGGTGTGAAGAGTAAGGAAGGAAAAGAGCAGAGTGGAGTGAGAAACGAGCTGAATGGGAGCGATGGTGCTGTGGAGTCGAAGTTAGAGTAGACGTGGTGGAGACTGTCCTGTCCCGGCAATTAAATGTGATGTACTCTTGCAGAGTTGCAGTTTTCGTGGGTTCGTGGGTTAAGTGTTAGGTTTGGCGGACTTGCACACCGTGAGTTGAATTTGTCATATTCTAGCATTGAATATAAAGGAAGGCGAATTCAAAGTAATCACATGGGCTTGTTTTGAATGACCTGACCCCGGTCGTTATCGCAGTGCCTTCAATGGTGAGTGACATTGGCGAGGTGTTAGGATTGTCAGTACATGCGGTCGAGCTCATCCGAATTCATGCGTGACTTATTTACGGAAGGCGGATTTGATGGGCGTGGGGGAGGGTAGGGGTGGAGTTCAGCCAGTTCTCGACGTTAGATTCGACCCTGATAAATTTGTTCGCCCACATTTAGTCGAGGTTAGTTTGCTTTTGTCTGTTCTCCTCACTACACATTAATTTTGTGCTGTGGACAAGGCAGAGTCTTTGAAGCTGTTCCTTTCCTAGTCTCAATGGCAGTTTACCTTTTTGGATTTCGCAAATTCATTTTCAGTGACGAGTTCTCGTCATTTTCGAAGGCACAGCGCCAGTGGTGAATCCGCATGACCTCTTTGAAGTTGGGTGTAAGGGGAGGGGGAAGGCAGAGGCGATGGCCGCAGCTTAAATACCCCGACGCTAAATGCCGATAGGTGTGCGATTTCAGCTAGATGTTGCGTGACAAACATGTGGTACCAACATGGTGAGGTCGGGTTTGAATCCTGTTTGAGCAGCTGTGCATTTGGATAAAAAGGCGGCATTGCGTCACGTTGCTTAGCGAACGTGACTGCAGTTGTTGTTGTTGAACGCGTTCCTAATGCTATGTCTTGCAGAAATTTTGCGTTGGGATGTGCCTCGTCAGTTCTTATAAATGAACAAATACAAGGGCAAAAATGTCCTTCAACTCAGCCTAGCAGTGAGATCATGAAGTGCATGCAGCTCCCACCCATGTCATGTACATTCCTTCACAGATTTTTCTCCAGGATAGTTGTACAAAATCAGGGCAGAGCCAGTCAATTTGTCAGCCAAAACTTGCTTTAAAAATGTATTTTCAATCAGATTCTCTAGGACCCTACAAGCCCATGCAATTTGAGTAGCATTGGCAATTGTGTTGTTCGCAAAAAGAAATGCAAATGCTGTTATTATTACGAGCACTCAAAGCAAACTTTTCGCATACGTGGCTTAATGACTTCGTTTAAGACAATTCGCCGCAACCAGTAAGGAATTTAAACGTGCGTGACGTCGGCACTGAAAACTGCACGGGTTGTTGAACTTTGTTCGCGATTCTCTCTTTTATTCTAGAAGTCGAGCAGAAGTCATCTTAACATTCAACCACCATCCTTATGGTGGTGGTCGAGCTCTGCAAATGATTTACCTTTATGCAGCCCTTTATGAAGGCCACCTTGTTAGCAACAAAAATATTCGAAAACTAATGCCTTAGTAAAGCTAGCAGAGTAAATAATACTTTACGAGGAAGAATTATTCCCTCCCCAAATTTGTCATTTGCCATTTGCACGATCGCCTTCAAAATCATACATTTTATCTCAATTTTAAGTTGCTTTGTTTTCTCATCAATAAACTCTGTTTATTTGTTTTGCTGCATGGTAATAGAACATTGACAATGCTTGACTGCATTTTCGTATCTAAAGCTGATCTCACCATCTTGAGTGCATATGTACCAGCTTCATCACTGTCAATGCTAGCACAGTCTCCAACGCAAAGTAATTTTCCTGCATTCTTACACACCTCGTCACAGTGAATTAACTTGTCTATGACAATGTTAACAGTTGATTCGAGCCCTGTTTTCTAACGCAGTCTCAATCAGGAGGCCATAAAAATGGAAATTCACATTGTGAGTGAGATGAGCTGTCGATATCAGAGTGTGCATGTGTACGCACAAACCTGATTCGTCAGCTATGCAGTTAACAGCTCTTTCAACTCAGTGATTCACTAGAATTGCCGCTTTCTAATTCTCAAACCTGCTTCCACATTCATGTCTGAAATCGAGTGTTTGCTTTTACATCGCAACCATAATTGCGCAGCCTGCAATCTTTGAGTGTGGCTAAATAGCATCCATGTGGCCCTTCACACACATTGGCGACGTTGAGGTCAATCAGTTCTACAAGGCGACGACCAACTGGCGCCCTAATCAAGCATGTGCACAGGGCAGCATTCCGGCTTTATGAGGAATTCTTTTGCGTACACTCTTTAGGAAAAAAGACAAGACATTTTGTCGTCTACTGTTTATGTCATGCTGCTAAACACAATACGTGCATAGGGAAGCACAAACAAAGTTTCGCTGCCTGAAAATGAAACGTTGACGGCATTTGGTCTATACATTGGTGGTAGAGAATCAGGCAACGTTTGACTGCATTTTCGTGTCCAAAGCTGATCTCACCATTTTGAGTGCACAAGTACCAGCTTCATCACTGTCAATGCTAGCACAATCCTTAACGCAAAGTAATTTTCCTGCATTCTTACACGCCTTTTCATGATTTGCTGAGAGTAATAGCAGGTGACGAGGCTACTTCATGCCTCACCTAAACAGGCGATTGTATAGCTTATCCTAAAGGTGCCAATCTGTGTTTCGTCAACATGAGTGAGCGAACTGCCTACAAAAAAAGCTGGCTTTGCAAAGGCAAAGGTGGTAGTTGCTTTCCCATCTTGCCAGGTCTGAAACCACACAATCGGACTCAGCTATGTATGCTTTGAGTAGGACCATGTAGTTTGCTACGCTGACTCACCTTCAATTGCTCCTGACCTCAGAAGTACACAACCTAAAAACAACTGCAGTCACGTTCGCTAAGCAACGTGACGCAATGCCGCCTTTTTATCCAAATGCACAGCTGCTCAAACAGGATTCAAACCCGACCTCACCATGTTGGTACCACATGTTTGTCACGCAACATCTAGCTGAAATCGCACACCTATCGGCATTTAGCGTCGGGGTATTTAAGCTGCGGCCATCGCCTCTGCCTTCCCCCTCCCCTTACACCCAACTTCAAAGAGGTCATGCGGATTCACCACTGGCGCTGTGCCTTCGAAAATGACGAGAACTCGTCACTGAAAATGAATTTGCGAAATCCAAAAAGGCAAACTGCCATTGAGACTAGGAAAGGAACAGCTTCAAAGACTCTGCCTTGTCCACAGCACAAAATTAATGTGTAGTGAGGAGAACAGACAAAAGCAAACTAACCTCGACTAAATGTGGGCGAACAAATTTATCAGGGTCGAATCTAACGTCGAGAACTGGCTGAACTCCACCCCTACCCTCCCCCACGCCCATCAAATCCGCCTTCCGTAAATAAGTCACGCATGAATTCGGATGAGCTCGACCGCATGTACTGACAATCCTAACACCTCGCCAATGTCACTCACACGTCAAGGAATTATATAAGTAACTGGTTTCATAATGTTGAAAGGATGTGGCTCTTGCCGCTAGGGTAAATGAAATACACCGCATTACTTTCCCGTTACCTATTTCACAGCTTCAACCTATTCTCCATTTCCACGTCCCACACTTGCTCCACCTCAGTAGCACGAATTCGTTGAGTTCTCACGGTCTATGTACTGCTGTATCCTAGTTTTCAAAATTTGGGTGCAACTGTGAATCACTACGAAGAAATCACTCAGTCAAAGGACCACCATTGAGATTTGATTGTGAACTGGGAGAATCAGCTAACACTGGTGGAAACTACGATAGAGCTGGCTGTGTCGCGCTTAGTGGGAGCGAGAAGAACATGACGCCTGCATTGAGTGATGACCACAGCAGCGAGCTTGAGGCACTTGTGGGCCCCTTCAAGGCTGATCCACACACTGATGTCAATTTGTCTGGGAACTCTGTTTCTGGACCCACACACCGCACACCTCTCACCTTCCTTCTCAATAAAACCAACAAATTTATTCCGCTAGCCCATGGCTTCAGAACTATCAGATTGGTGTGCGTTTGATCTCCTGATTTTATTTGGCATTATTTACGCCCATTACTTCCATTCATGTTGCGGTCTTAAAGCTAATCAAATTCTTGGCATCGGAACTCGTAGCGTTGCTTCACCACTACTTACCAATCGTATTGGATGGTACAAAAGTACCTCAACATCTGAATACTGATAGGGTGGGAGTATTGAGCATTTAAAAGTGTCATGAAGACCACGCTCAAGAACATGATACAAATTCTGTGAATGGTTGTTGAATACTAATCAGTTTAAAGGGTGAACAAGCGAATTTTTTGTTTTTAATCGCGGTTCATGTACAGTCTCAGATGTCAAAATCTATCCGAACCTTGACATTGACCAACTGGATCATAAATGCGCTTCCAGCACATGAGCCTCCTTTTCTGATGTGCCCTTCAACGGAGGAGGGTAGGCAGATCCGCAAGACCTGTAGTCAGACAACCAGACTGACATTGTGGACATTTAAACACACGCCTTCAATGCATTGTCGATGATGACCTCGAATGTGGTAAGCGGAAGAATTTAACCAAATGTTTACGGTCAGGAAGCAGGGCATGCACCTTCAAATTAAGACTGAAATTCTATTTAACATTCCTTGTGATTATTTGATATCAGTGAAATGAAAAGTAGATCGGTATTGTTAGCTTAATAGTTTGCCAAATGTTGTGCAATGATTGGTCGGCCGGTGCGACCACAAAGAGCTGTGGTTTTCGGTTGGTGACGTGAATGAGTGGCAAAACTGATCTCCGAGAGTGTAGTAATGTGTTGAACCCCCAGCGAGTTGTAGAACTGGGGATGCCACTGAAGTGCATTTTGACACGTCTAACAGAACACACATTAAAATGGACATAAAAACGATTGTTTTGAATGCATCACGCATTTGCTTCCCACCACGGAAAGGAATTAATCGATCCGTCTTGTTGTTTAGGTGTCTTGATGTCTATAGTGGTAGTCGAGGTCAACACATTGCTCGGCACGTCTGAAGAAACAAAGGCAGTGGTGAGTTCTGCTATGCCTCGTTGCTGGTCCCGTGATCGCACCCGCTCTCGCTTCCCGTGACACTCTGTCAGCCCTGAAGTAACTTCCACCAGAGCTCGCTGGTTCTCGCAGCTCACAATCACCGCCTCCTCGATGGCCTTCAGCCGAGTTATTTTACCGTCAGCATTCGCTTTTGCCTCTGGTATCAAAAGCATAAATGGCGAGGAGGTCGAAACTCAAACCAGCAGATGCCTTATCAAATTGGGAAAATGCCAAGAATTCTAAAAGGAAAGCATGAACTCCGACTCCACAATATTTACCTCAGTGGCATAAGCTACACCTTTTTACCGTAATGGAGCCAGTTATTTATATGAATCCTAGACGTATAAATAAACGTCTAATCGGTGAGACTAATGCTCCATTTTTAGTGTCTTCGTGCGCGCAAACATTCTATTACACCTACGCCAACGGAACACGCCAAACGTCCCACTTGTAATGATGATACGTAATACCAACGCACAACTTCACAGAACACGTGCTACACAGGCGGATTACTAGTTGGTGGTCAGCTACCTCGCGGCGGTGTTTCAACACACGTAGGTAGACCTACATGCAGAAGAATACAACCTGACTAGAAAGGCCTGTTCAAAAACCGAAAATCGCAATCCGATGTTAAGGGATAAGCACGTCCACTTGCGTTTGACATCCAGATTTTCACAAAAATCACAGAGATCGTGGATGACTCTAGATAGTGTACAAACCTTCTCCCAACTACCGATTTTGTCTGCTTCGACCCTCCACACAAGTGAAAGCAAGCGAAGGAATGCGTCGTGAAGCCATCTTAAGTTGCGACATTCATTGATAGAATTTGTTTAAAACGGCCTGCTTGATTACACCCTCCACCTTCTCCTCACCACGCTGCCCCACTGGCTCCCACATCGCCCACCAAGGAAAGATCGCCATCCACGACTACTTCTCGTCTACTGCCTTCTCCCACTCTAAATTGTTAATGCACTGATTGCAGACTCCTGTGACAAAAAAACTCTTTGTCTCTCTGTACTTTACTTTTTCCGTCTCCAATGCGCGTAGAGACGTGGGTTTGGGTAAGAATTCTTTCGCTTTCTTCTCACCGCTCAAAAAGGATGACCGCTATCAAGAATCTCGCAGTCGCTCCCACACTCTAAGCTATTCGTAGTTTAATGTGAGAGGACAAAACCTTGGAAGCCAATGTAACCTACCCAGAACAACCAATCACTGCAAATTTGCAACTTCACCCACCAAGTCCTTTTATTTATAGCTACTGAAGCATAGTGTTCGATTCTCATAGTAATTTACTGACTCAGACTTACAGTTCTCATCGTGTTGCACCAACCTCACTTCTGTCCACAACTCACTAGTCCTTCCATACCTTCATAAGGAAACTATACCCAAGGGCACAATATGTTCTAAGGCGTCTCTATTAAGCACACAACAATTGCCAAATTCTAAAGCACAATTACACTAGGTGCCCATACAACACCAACATCTCACCCTGATGCAAGCTAAACCTGCATTAGAGGCTGATGGTAAAATTACCACATTGTGCGGCTCGTAAGATCTGACTTCCCATCCACAGTGCACCGTAGCGACTGCAACAAGTGTACCCACAGAAGTGCCAATGAGTCGTCTACTAAATGTGGTACACTTTACTTAAATGAGAGCATTTTAAGTGCTTTTCACGAAATTCTAATAAGCATTTCACAAGGAATGTGATGGAACACCCGCGGTCCACTCCACGTAGGCAAGTCAGTAGCTTGCAGTCCTCACTAATGCAATCTCATGCCAGCTCCTATGACAACATCAATTACATAGAAACAGGTAAGAGTTAAGTTTAATGTCGCGCAAGATTTTGATTCCTCATTTACCCGGAGATGCGTGCATCTATTAACTTACCTTATATCCATCTACTCGCATGGACTACCTGCGGATTGCCTCCAAGGAAACGCGATTTGATATAGCACACTCAAACTACGGTAATGGCAGCAAAACTCATTCCGCGTCTATCTCTTGCTACTCATCATACAATGCCTTAACGAACCGCCTCCACCCCTCATACGCCCACAACGCTCACGGTCCACCATCACATCCACTGCAACGTGCTATGTGGTCAGCTCAATAGCCAACTACACCCACGATTGGCACTCCGCACTTTTGCCGACACAATAAACACATCACATACGTCAACAAGAGCACAGTGAAACATGACAATTACAATTTACAAAGGGCAATAACGCATCATTGTATCTGGAAAATTAAACCGGACAACAGTTCCATCGGGCGAGATGTAGTTCACTCGTTCCATGGGAAACACCTAGTTGAAGTGATTCAACTTCCGTACCTCAGCGTCACTAAGGGTGAGCAGCAGCACAGGAACCTCCTGTTCCGATGAGCCCTTCGGCCGAGGAGGGTAGGCAGACAAGCAAACAAACATTTTGGACATTTAAGCACAAACATTCAATGCATTGTCAGTGAGGAATTTGAATGTGTTAGGCGAAAAATTTTAACCAAATGCTTGTGGCCATGAAGCAGGAATTGAACCTTCAAATTAGGACTGAAATTCTTATTTAACATTTCTTGTGGCTGTTCAATACCAGCAAAAAGCGGGTCAGCATTGTTGGCTTAACAGTTTATCAAAAGGTGCGCAAGTTTCGGTCTGCCAATGCGGTCACAAAGAACTGTAGTTTTGAACTGATGACGTAAATGAGTGGCATATCTGATCTCCGAGAGTGTAGTAATGTGGTGGACCTCTAGTGAGTTGCAGAAATGAGGACGCCATTGAAGTGCATTATGACACGTCTAACGAATAACACATCTAAAATGGTCATTAAAATCACTTCAGTAGAAAATTACACATTCACTTCTTCCTATAAATATTTAGTAAAAGGAGATTGGTCTCTGTGTCCCCGTCCCAAACAGGGTCTGAAAATCATAATTAGCTTATCTTTGAAGTAACACCTCTGCCATTTCGGTCGCGAGATCACTCAAATCCAGCAGCGAAAGCTACCAATCAGGAAAGCCGCAGCCACAGTTCGCTTATTTCTTATCTTAATGGCATCAGAGTTGGAGGAAGGAGGGATTGAGCTATGTACAAAGTCTAGCATCATTGGTTCAGTGGGCCCCACGTTAACTCTCTGGCTACGGCGAAGTACTCACTACCTGTCGTTCGTACCTCGTGTGTGTCTATATTCCTTTCAAGGTTTCCATCTCATCCCTATTTGCACAACGGTATCGACATCATCCAAGCTTACCACAATTTTTGCCGTAGAAAACGTCTTTAATAAAAATCGGATTATGAGCTTATCTGCCTCGAATATGGTTGCTCGAAACCCTGCATTCCTTAAAAGAAGCAAACAATCACGTTCCACATTTTCGTCCATTTGTGTATACAGCGTGAACAGCTTGGCGAAGAGCAATACCGAGCTCAGACTAACTGTTTGAACAAATAAGGAAACTATTCACACTTCACGCGCACCAACCAGTTGCACCCAAACTTTAGTAGACTTCCATTCTGTTTTGGTATTCCTCTAAACAGCTTACGACCGTCTGCAGCGGATGGTGGTCCCAATAGGTTTGCTACTAGTGTCACTCTCGAGTTCTGGTGCCGCAATAATGTGTTTCATGTATGTATTTTTGAATTTTATGCGCAATGAGTCTGCTCAAGTATGCCCTGTTAAATATGTGAAGAGTTGTTGTGATACTGAAAATTGAAATAAGCAGGCATGGCAGGCGCATTTACCGCAAAGAGCTCATTCTCAGTAAGAACAGTAGGCCTTAACACTGACCCAAAATTAGTGGATCTTGAGCTGGCAAAAGTTATGCCACAACGGATGATGAGTGGGAAGAGTGGCATGCGGAAACAGTCAAGCTTACCTGGTATGTGTCTCTGCCAAAGACGATCGATTCAAGGCTTTCTTAAAGCAAAGAACTCTAAAAAATAATAGGTAATTAAGGTCTCTTTAGTTTTGGAAACCAAGGAAAGGACAATGTTCCACATCACCAAGATTTTGATATCTTTTAAACGTAATCTGTAAGAAATTTGCGAAATTATTTCACTTGTGCAATAAATACCTAAGTCTGCAAACAGAAGTCATTGTGAGTTGGGACATGCAATTTTGCAAGAAATTTACTTTGGCAGACACAAGGTCACTGTTGAGCATTGCGACATCTTGTCTTCGTAGCTGGTAAGCATTCAAACTGTCTACTCTGATTGATTCTTCAACACGAGTGTCGAGTTTTGGCGGTGCTTAACTTCTTTAACCAGGTGAGGGTTTGCCTTTGCGTAGAACTGATGAGTAAAGAAAATGGTTGTCACTATCGCATCCGCATGTCAAAAAGAAATTTTTATGTGGCACTTTAGATGTGCAACTCTTATGCTGACAAAAGTGCATCCTGGACATCTTTGCTGCGCTGATCACCTTAAAACTGCTAGAAAGGATGAGGGCTTATTTTATCCATTCTACTAGGCATAACAGGCAATGTTCGCGGTCATTATTCCTTTGTTTGATGTCAAATTAGGGTTGGCCGTTCCCACAACGACCGCACGTTAAAATTCTGATTTAAGAAGAACGAATTGGCCAGTGCGACGTGTGCACTTTGACGGTAGCAAATGTAATTCAAATAGCATTTCCAAATAGCCGTGGTCGATGCTTGTGGCCGCCGAGATGACTGAGGTGAATAGCGATAACAGATGCCATCTTAGTGGAAGGCATTGTAAGAGAATTTACACTCTACAGGCACAAAAGCCGTCTATTGTTACTTCTGGGGACAAGAAGCACGTCCACTGAACAGATTGATGAGCGGCAGACGAAAACAAATTGCAAGTGGACGGAGAGACATGATAAAGCCTTCTAGTGGCTAAGGAAATAGCTCTTATCTGCTTCCATCCCGATATATTATTTGCTGGAATAGCATTCTCAATGAACTGGTCAAAACTACCTATTAATTAAATAGCAATTCGATCAAATTAATACTTATTGTTTCGCTGGCCTTATAAGAAACACACTCGCTAATCGAATGTCTAACATTGGATGTTAAAAGCGATCCATCAGGCAAGCAGCTTCCTTAATAAAACTAGTTGTTGGTTAATAGGCTATCAAATTGCATGGGAAAGTTTATTTCCATGAATAATTTTCCGTGTCTTGCATTTCAATCCAGTGTGCACAACATACCAGAGTGGAAGCAATGTGCAGCACACAATTTGGTTTGGGTGAAGGGCGCTTAGCAAACTCAGATGTGGTGGAGGAGACATCGCTAATTTTTCCCCATGTAATCGAGTAGTTGGAAAGCTAAAACTTTTGTCAATGCTAAGCCCATCCCCTTGCTTGAAGGGCATGAGGGCCAAAGGCGGAGAACTCAAAGTCGAATATGCTACACCGATGGCAATCCTAATAAACTTCATCTCGTTCAACTATGATGTGAGCATAAAAGATTGATTTCAAACTGCCAACTGTGACTCTTTGCTTTGTTTTGACGCCGTAGCGTGACGAATGCCTCTGTGCCTTGCTAACTCCCTCCATGGTCTGTGTTTGGCTGTAATAGACGCTGGTATCATCACTCATTCCGACCTGGCTCAGTGTTGTGGCATCTTAACCCACCTTGTCATTGGCGAGCAAGAGGAGACCCCCGTCCTAGACTTTATTGTATGTCACCAAAAGGTGAGCCACAATGACGAGAAGTATACCAGGGAACTTTAATAGAAGGAACTTGCCACGGCCAACTCCCGTGTGGAGTCATGGTTGGAAAAACGTTCAGTGTAGTCGCGCAGTTTGACCACCCATTATGGTAGAGAACTTCCGCGGCATAAAGACAAATTATGTCAGCTAGCTGATGGTACGACCTTGATTCGCCGCATGCCTGAAAGACGGTCGAACCCAAAGCTCTAACACTGTGCCCCTCTCCGCCAACTGTGCTATGCCCTACGATTAGATTATCATCCTTTGCCTCATCCTGCTCGTTCCCACGAGCCTTGCATTCATTTTTGCAACCGGAGGCAGGTTAGTCTATAATGAACCTACACCTTTTCCACACCCGTTTAAACAAGACCACAATCGCTTCTCTCCTTTTACAAGGCTACATTTGATAGAGGATAGAAAGCTTTGAGTTGGCTCCTAGAATTAGTCATAGTCATGCTTTCAGGCACCACTGTCTATTCTAGGCCAACTTGGGACAACTTTTGGTGCGTAAGAAGCAATTTTCATTCTGCAAAATTATCCTTACTTAGAATCATACGTATCAGCTTACTAGGAATAATGGGCAGTGTAAAGCATTTTAATAGCTCTCGATTCAATTGTTAGTTTAATGACAAAAAACTATGTGACTAGATTACATAAAGCTTAATTTCTATTTTTGGAAGAATGACACGATAGTGCTTCTTAGAAGATCAGGATGCAATGTCTTGCCTAATGAAAGTCGTCGCAGCCTTAACACTTTTGTATGATTGTCATGGTTATTAAAAAGTAGTCGTAATTTTAATAAACCTTGTTCACCTCATTTTAGAAAAAGATTCTAGTGCAGACGAATGAAGGATTCACAAACATCTACTACCTTAGATATTCCAGCATTGTCCATGGCGAAGCCGTAACAACTAAAAGCAACGCGATGCCCTCGGCGGCACAAATGCTTCGAGCAGCAGCTCATCGAGTCTTTACTGCAAGCGGCATGTACGAAAGCATTCGTGGCATGAATGTAGCATGAAGTTGAGAAGGAGAAGATGGGCATAATCGTTCGAGCTGCTATCTGTACTATGCTACTTATTGAGCTTAAGTGGCAAGGATGATACCGCATGCTACCATCGTCACATTTGCCTCGTCATTTTCTCAAATGACTGCACTCTACATCACACTTCTTCTCCAGCGGGTCCGATTTAATCACATTTTTCTGTTGATTGTTTTTTAATGGTAGCAAATATTGCCATTAGGTCTACATGCAGTTAACCTCAATGTATGGGCGAAACATGCGTAAGTGACTGGGTACCTCATCGAGAAACCTCCTTAGACAAGCAAAAATCAAAGCAAGTAATTTATAAAACCCAGAAAGTTGTCTTGAAAGCGTTGTAAAGGAGAGTTCCGCTTCGGTTGCCAAAGCAGATTGATCAATTGAGAAGTTTGGCGTCGCACGTCCTCTAAGACGCCTATTAAATCAGCGCACTGTCAGCTTCACTTTATTGGAGGTTCAGAATGCACGAATTCCTCCATCGTTACAACACGTCCTATTACTTAGTGTGGAGAAAAAGTAAAAACGTGTGAAGCGATGCAGTCTGTCAACGGTAAAGCACTTTCATTTTTGAGATGTGTCGAGCATAACGTGTGGTTGGTTAGAAGTATGAGACCGGGTGATTGTTCCACTGATTAAAGTTATCAGTGGAATGACTGCTTTTAATAATCCATTTCACTGAAATAACCACCCATCATTTCCGATTTTTACGAAGCTTTGGTGTTTTATGTTTTGATAAACGCTGTTAAGTCCTGTAACTTAGATTAACGTGCACAGATCAAATGCTTTAAAGGGAGCGCCAACGATTGGAAGCAGAGGCGTTGGTGATGTCAAAAGTCTGAAATTGAAGGAGCAACAACACAGGCAACGAACTTTTATCCAGAGGTGTCTTGAAGCAGTTGCAGGAACTCTCAACCTTCTTGCTATTAAGCTACCCATTCGCATTATCTGTGTAAATTCCTTCGGACTACAATGTCGTAAGTGTCAGCAGACAGCAGACCACAGAAACAAACAGCTGACCACTAGCGCTCATACTACTTTGGATAAGGATGATTGGAAGAAGAGAAGCACGATGCAATATTGCATTCACTGCCATCAACGGCCCATCTCGCAAGAAGATTGTCAGAATAGCGACACCAACTCACACGCCGTTGCCGACAGGCGCTACATGCAGCACCGGTGTGTTTACAGCAGATGTAAACCGAGAAGGCTAGAATTAATTGTTGCAGGGAGTCACCAAGGCCGTCGCAATGCAAAGCATCGAATTTTGGTCTTCGGCGCCCGTAAATACGCCAAAGTCATTAAGAGGTGTATGTGAGGAGTGGCATTAAAGCAATACAAAACGCCACCTAACAGTTATCAATGCAAACGGGCATTAAAGCTGAAATTCCCTACGCACTTCCACTGCATGGATGTAAGAATGTGAAAATAAGGTGGTAGTTCTGGATCTTACTGTTCATTTTCCATAGCTTCTTATTGATTCTTAGTTGATGACAGTGAACATCCATTGCTCTGCCGTTCCTCAGCCCTGAGCTAATACCTGCAGGAAGTAAGCACTGATATCTGAGTGAGGAGCCACTTTATGTGGGGAGCACACATGAATTTTGTAATGATTGCGGTGTCAACAAAAGGGTTTGAGCAAGGTTTGTAGAGTGACGCAGTACCACAGGTCTTATCCAACATCAGCCTTACTATTGGCGTCGTAAAAGAGCCGTTCCCATTCGAGGGTAATTTTTTCAACTTTTAGAGCAGCCCGCTATTCATCACAAGATTGAATTTCGTGCTGTTAGAGAGCGAAAGAGATTTTTGCACCTAAAATGGATCAAAATTCAGGGCCGATTTTTTTGCTCTTAACAATTTGACTTCCTTAAAACTGTTCGCATGTAAGCGAAGGGCAATTCTGGACTTTTCGGTCTCCTAAGTTAAGTAAGCTTGAAAAGGTAAGGGACAACTCTGGTCACAATATCATAATTTTCTTGGCTGACCCCTTTATTTATTTAGCTATTTAATTAGATTTTAAATCGTTCATGCCTAATCTGAGAGTGTGTTTTACTCTCTTGGACATTTTAGTCATCAAATGCTAGGAAAAAAACGACATTGATCAGATTGTCTGTGTGAATTAAAACCTCTTTTTCCAAATAGCTGGCACTTGAGTTATAACATTCTTGTGTCTGGCGGCATGGTGAGCCACTCTTACATGGTTGGCTGCCTGTGTTCATTGGCCGACGGCCCTCTCTCTTGACGCGTCGCATGCTTCCACTCCACTCCTCTCTCCGGCAATTCGCTACGACCACACACGCGCCTTTAGTGCTTCAAAATTAAGGCCACATTCTGAAGATGGCTACTTTGCGAATGCATGAAGTCGATTCATTAACCACTTAACGAATCGCTATGGCAATTCAAAGTGAGAGGTGATGCTCAAAACGTAGCATCACACACGGCATGGAATCTGAACATCGCTCATCTTCAATTGTACCTTCGTAAAGCGATTTTCGGGCTAACTGTAGCAGCAGGAAGGCCAAACGTTTTGACTTATTTGTTATCATTCGGTAGTTCACTTTTCGCTTATCCGATTCTTATGGGTAAAACGATTTACAAGTCAATGTTGCAACAAAATCCTGCCCTTGGCACATTCGACCTAACAAATACACTTCCGGAGTTCATGATACTAAAATTAATCAAGTTATGAATGACATTCTACATATATCGCAGGTGAACAACTTTTAATTCTACAAAGCGAGTCATTTTCTAGCTTCTAAAAGAGGTGGGTATGCTCTAGAATAGAAAGATGATGACTACCATGTTTAGTGAAACCGTGTTGAATATCACGCATTTTAATGTGCGATGATACAATTGGGATCGTATTATTGGGTTTTCCAAAAGTCCCTTAACTAAAAATACTTTTTTTGGTCATGGATGAAACAACATGGCTAAGAGTAGCATAGAGGGTTTTGCCTCACGAACACGCTGCATATGGATTAGCACCATCTAGTTCAATTTCTGGTTACTTTATTAACGGCCTGCCATTGGTCCTTTTGCACGCACAATAAAGCTCTCTCAATGCCTGTAAACTGTGACACGCTTTTGGAAGTTGGCTTGGACATTGTAAAGCATGATGTTAGGGAGGACACGTTTTGTGAGCATGAGAGAAATTAAAGGACTTGGCCAGAGTCTCGTTTTGTGGTCATGGGAGTCGACCCACCAAACACAAAGGAAAAATCCTGCGGACCGTTATAATGTCTCGAGCCATACTTTGACCGTGCCTTCATTGCCTCCGTCAATCAATCCTCTATGCGATTCGTTTAAAGTCAGCAAAAGCATTTGAGAGGAGTAGCAAATATATGGGCGAATATAATGATTAGATTGGAGTTGGGATGAAACCACCAAAATAAAGGGCGCAAAAGAATTAAAGAATTTTCGAATAAGCGGATCTGTTACATCTATCTTACCACTTGGACTGTATTTAAAAAGCGGCTAAATTTTGACGCCAAATTGCATAATGTGTGGGCCAATGTTTGTGAGATGAAATTGTCTGAATGGTTGACTTATTGAATAAGTCATCACGAGGACCTTCTCGGCTCCTTAGATTGGTCTTGATATCAAACACAACCTCACTAGCTTATTCATACCATTCAGTCGTTCCTTTGGAGTGCTCTCACCTTCTTACAGCAGTGAACATTAGATCTGCTATCAAGCGAGATAATGACGGTTATGCAAAATTTGTAATTTTGATTCAGTTTGAATTCGCCTCGTTCAAATATCTGGATGTAAACATTGAAGTTTGAGTAGCAGTTATACAGATCGTGGCATTGCCTCTCGATATCTTCACCGAAAGTTTACCTCAGAACGATTTTGTGGTCCCTCGATAACTTTAGTTTGACGACGTCAAGTGTGCTCACGTTATAAATCACTCAAATGACGAGCTCGATCTCATGGAACGGCCCTTTGTGGACAACGTAAATAAGCTGTCGTCCAATGGGATTCTCCTCGTCCCTGCTACTGGCAATGATGGGCTTGTATTTGGCAGACTCACCAATCCCGCTTACTGAGAGGCAATGGGCTATGAATGATGTAGGTGGGTTTTGGTAGGCTGAGCAGCGAGATTAGTTAGTTCGACTCTTTACGGTGGATGCGAAACCCTCTCCAGGAGAAATGCTGCCCAGTCTGTTGTAACTGAATCCATTGCTTCGCTAAATAAGTGAGCTACTTAGGTGGCTAGTGAAGTGGGATGGAATACGGATTGTTGCCTTGACAGTAAAAGCTGGCTTTGATTTGCTTTAGGGCTACTTGGGGAAGGGCAGATCCTTAGACCATCAACCGACTCATTGCGCGACTATTAAACAGACGGCAGTTGCTAGACCGATCCTCCTTTTAATTCTAAAGGGGAAAGAATTCCTCTAGCGCCTAACATGGCTTCATACTACTAAATCTGCGCAATTTAATCCACGTAAATTTCTAAGCATAGGAAAGGTACTTCCGTCAGTTGTGGAATTTTCTTGCACCGTTAACTGTCAGGCTGAGTATCTCTTAAATTGGCTCTATCTATAGCTGTCAAATGTGTAGCATTGAAAAATCGCATTTCTACATTTTTAATTTGAATGCAAGAAAGTATGCTAAAATGAAAATGTCTTGTATCGGGGACTGTGGACCAGAGTCTAGAAGTACTCAGAGAAGCAATGGATGGATCACGTCCACACTCACATAGTGGTTTTAAGTGGAAATGTATAGGATGTGTTAAATTTCACTGTCGCCGTGTGCTAATGACAATGCGTAATTTAAAAGTGGGATGCTAGGCTGCTGGAGAATGCAGGAAGTTCTTTGGAGTTGGCGTGATTAACAAATCCACAACGATTTTACCATACGATGCGATTTAAAAGTTACCGCTACCAAGTTTATTAATTTATAAGCTATAATCTGTGATATTTCCCACGTTATTCGAACATTATGCGTCCTCTTGAATAAATTTTAGTGCGCACGCTTAGTTAATTCCATGCGCTGTCGTTATTAATGATATATTCTGTCAATGGTAATTTTACCCTGTCTTAAGACCATCGTGCTTTCGCTTTTTAAATCGTCTCTTCTATACTCTCGTCGTAACAATTGACGCTTAGGCTACAGAGCAGCACCAGCTTAGATTTTTTCCGTTTCTTTGTGATCCATATGCCTTTAATGCCTTTAATACTTTTAACAAAAATTGCAACTCACTTGCGCAGGGTAAGAAATGACTCTAAGACTCCTGATCCTACTGCAAAAAACAGAAATTTTATCAGACATTTAGGGTGTGCATAGGAGGTGCATTTTAATAGGTTTTAAAACAATTGGCAGCTTGCAAAAGCCGATGCTAATGGCAGCGACAGCAGCAGCAGAGGAATCTAAGTGCGTGAGACTTGACGTGCTATTTCTATACTACTCAGCATTAGAGACTGTAAGATAAAATGCAGCTAACATTTTAACACACGTTTGATTGGACATAAAAGCCAAGCGGCCGTAGCAAAGTTGATGACCGCAGTCTTCCGTATCAAGTTCACGTTACTCGAGATGGCTGCCTATGCTTTATTCTCGGTTACAGTATGCTTCTACCAGCACCATGAGCAGTAATAAAGCCTGTGCTCTGCTTCGACGAATCAACGAGCTGCAGCAAGTTGCTTCCTGATTAACAAGGCAATAGATTGTTCGCGAAAGTAGGAAGACAAAGTGCAATGGCATTTGTTAGTAGCTTTCACAATTCACGCATTCAAGCGCCTTATAATTACTACTGTTTGGGAGTGTGTGCAATAACGGAAGCCTTGGTTTACGTAAGTGACCCCCGCACAGGTGTGCTACAGATAATCTTAGGAGGTGAGTGAGCTTAGACTACGAAATGTAAGCAAAAACCTTGTTTATTTGATATGGCGCTACCAAAGGCAGGAAGTTACTACATCCGACACTTTTTGCTTTGTGTTTATGGGTTAAGTGTGGCTAATTTTTCTCCAATCATCGAGATGAGAAAGCAACCGAAATAATACTTATGCCTTCGTGCACATGCCATGCAACGGAAGCTTCGTCCACACTTCTACTAGGTTGTTAAGCTTTTAAAATAACGCTGATCCGCAGCATTGTTTGACTGACATAATTACTCCTCATGGATTGGTGTTGATTTGATCGTGCAGATAGATGGAAATAGAGACGATGCCAATGAATTTCGGCCCAGGGCGACCGTCATTCCAAAAGAGGCTTCAATGCAGCCGAGTTACGCGTTTGTTCGACATTCCGTATTCAGATCACATTTTCGTCGTGCGGTCGTCATCAGCGCGTCAGCACGATTGACTCGCTGAGCAAGTCAAAGTCCACGTCAATTAAAATACTCAAGAATGACAATAATCCGGGCTCGTGGTTCCATTTTCTGCAGCCACATTGAGCTTTTACACACCAAATGCAACACCACATCTCAATTTTTATTTAAATTAGTGCATTCAATTTTGTGCAAGCTTTATAATCTTGGTAACCACTAAGCATACTGATATTGTTCTTGTGGTAGTAATAGACTACAGTGTCCAAGTCATACGATGTGGTTCATTGATGGTGATAGCATTGCATTTGCCAAACAAAGAATGGGATTGTAAAAATTGTGACAGTTGGCACGAGAGAAATTTGTGTCACCTGCTGGATGTTTTATGCACTTGATAAAGTGAAGCGGAAACATCTCTTAAAATCTGCGACAAATGCCTTCACACATGTATAAACTTTTCCCATGTCAATTTCCTCGTCGAGTTCCACCATTAAATAACAGGCAAACATGTTTTGCTCGAGGAGGAGTGGGTTCAATAGCACACTTAGGTATCTAAACATACAATATTGAAAAACTAATTCGCTAATGGCAGCTACGACTCCAATTGGGCAGTAAATCTTAACGTTATAAACAGATTCCATGAGGCATAAACAAGTGCCTGATCCACTTTCTGTGATTTAAGCCACTATCGTCATACGATCGCCTTCGACACCCCTTGCGCTGGAGATCACATAAGCATCCAAATCATTTGTTATCGTAAACACACGGAAATAGTATCCTGGCAGCTGTACAGGCACATCTTCATAGCCGCACAAAGCTGCAACACATGGAGTATAAAATGCGCTTACAACCCACACTGAACCAATTTGCACTCTCGCGTCATGGATAAGGGTTCTGGAAATCACGTCTCCTCTCTAGGTATTGTAACAGCAGCTATCGACAAGGGTCAACCAAAGGATGGGGTTCAGAATGGATCTAGGGACATCCTGAGCTATGGTCTTAAAGACCTTTTGAGGAAATTGGGTAAATTATCTGCTAGCTTGACTCTACATCTTCCTCAATTTTCTAGCTCACCCTTGCAGAGCCACCTACGCTCTACCTCATTGATACGACTGGTCTAAATTCGCATTTCTTATGTGTCCTTGCTGTTTTGTTGCTTACTGCTAGATGCCAAAGTAAATGAATGTGGAGAAGTCACGCAGCCAAAGGACCGTGAAGTGGATGTTATTTTAAATTGCGAGAACCAGTGAGCACTGGTGAAAACCACTTTAGAGCTGGCAGAGTGCGTCGTCAAAAGTGTGGAGGAGAACGACATAACACTCATACTGGGCGGCGACCACAGCATTGGGATCGGGTCAATTGCGGGTCACTTGAAGATTTTTTCCAACTCTTTTGTTGTCTGGGCTGACGCACACGCTGACATCAATACTCCCAGCAGCTCTACTTCTCGCCACACTCACGGCATGCCTCTCTCCTTTCTTCTCAACGAAACCAGCAAACACATTCCGCAAACTCAAGGCTTTGAAACCATCAAACCAGTGTAGGTCTGATCTCCTTGCATTACTTACAATTACTTACCTGACTGACGCTCACTCACCTTATGCATATTGCAGTCTTGAAGCCAATCAACTGCTCTACATCGGACTTCGGGATGTCGATACACCAGAGCTGTAAGTTTGGCCTTTAAGCCGATCGAATAGAGAAAGGGCAAGCTCACAATTTACTTCTTGCTTTAGGAAGTTCATAAAGAAACTCAACATTCCGTATTTTAACATGGACGATGTGCGAAGGATTGGCATTGAGAGTGTCATGAAGATAACTCTCAAGACCATAATGCGGTCTCGGTGAGTAATTGCTGAAAGACATGCACTTTGAGGATGATGAGTAACTAAAACGGTAAAGTGGGAAACATGTTTGTTTGGCAGCCCTAATTGTCAAATCCACCTGAGCTTCGGCATTGACGGGTTGGATCCGAAGTACGCTCCCAGCACAGGAACCCCGTACCAGGTGATCTCTCGTTAGACGAGGGCAAGTACATTTGCAAGACTCTTGGTCAGACAGGTGAGCTAGCAGTTTCGACTTTTAGGGTTATGCCTTAACTGCATTGACAGCAGCTACCCCTACTTGACTATGGGATTTCCCATTCTACTGGTCGAATTCGCCTTCGAAGCCTGGCATGGAAGTTAAACGACAAATGGAAAGGTAATAGATTTTACCAACTGACGGGTTTCAGGACTTCTGAGCGCGGAAGCAACTTTTAAATGTCGAATCTGTAAGCATTCTTACCTCCGTCGTTTCTCAATGCTTTGGCATGGGAATGTGGTAAAGCGCACCTTGAGGTTGCCGTAGGTGAGAAGTGGCTGTTCCTGCAGCATGACTGCCTTCAAGTTGAGTCGATGAGCCGTCCCACCCTTCAGTGGCGAGTTAGCACCACCTGGCCACATCACCCCGTCCATCCACAACCGAGACTTGCTTCGGTCCCGCTAACTGCTCGTGGACCACGTGCCGACCTGAGTTGTGCAAACAATGCGAGAAATGTGTGTGGGATGCAATTTCAGTAACTTTGCGTCACTCACACCATAACAACCTAATGGTGAAACCCAAATCATACCATTCTGACCAGAGTACACAAATCATTTAACTTCGTATTGTCGTATCACACCAATGGTGCATGTGTATGGATTCTTTGTCCATGTAAATTAAAATAATGGCAAAAATGCAAATTATGGAACAAGACATTTTTAAAAAAAAGGAAAGTTGCAAGACAGACAAGAAAGGAATTGTCCCCGTGAATAAATTCGAACAAGTGCATGGGGTAGAAATGACCTTGAACCAATTCATCCGACCACTGGACGTTCTGGAATTGGAATTCAAGAAGTCGGACACATCGAGGCCTCCATTGGGCAAGCAACTGGTTGGTTTTGCACTCCAAGTTTATTTCTAGCGATCGCATCAGGCTGGAGGGAGAAGTCACGTTCTACTTGTGCTCATTCTACATTTGTATTGCCTCGGCTCACTTCATTTACTGCATTACGTGTTTTTGGTTCCTTCAACCTTGGGTGTTACAGAAGTCACTCGGTGGGAATGTCCAATGACACACCATGATTTGCTGGCATATTAGAGGAGGAGAGTGGAATCAGGTCCTCCTCATCTAGTCTGCATGTTGTACACCACTCAAACAAGTAAAGCAGGCCTTCGGATGTCGGTATTACTCGTTAGTGCATAGCTTACGAATGAGGTGCTGAATGTTGGTACTGCTCAAAGTACCAGATGAGTGGAAAATTGTTCTTACCACTTCACCTCTGAGGCATTGCTTGTAACGAATTAATCAATCGAGCTGATTAATTGATGTGACCTAATCTGGTATTGAGACCTACTCTTGAGGAAGCATGAAAGAGGAGTGGGAGGAGCTTAGCCGTTAAAACAGAGAAACGGTGCCAACTTTGTGTACCATTCCTAAATATAGCAAATGTGGACGTAAAATAGCTTGGACGGCGATTACGGACCTACAGTCTACTGCATCTTGGCTTCCCTTGAAATACACACAGCTCCAATTTTGCTATCCACATTCTTAGTTATGTCAAGTCAACAACAATTGTGGCTTTCATTTATTAATCAGAGGTTGCTCATGGCCTTTTTAAACCCAACACATTGTGTTTAAACGGTGTCTTTTCTAATAAGGGTACATAGGCTACTCATTTTGATGAAAGATAGAAAGGTGCTCCAAAGGAAATGATGAACACACAACCACATACATTTCAATTCCTTTTTTCGATTATAGAAGCTCAGAAAGTCTAAAGCAAGGCAATGATTTCTCAAGTCCTAAGCGTATACCTTTAATGAGCATACCTGTTTTAGTGCCTTTTTTGGGTCATTCACATGCATTGTTGATGTTTTGAATAGATTGTGTTACATTTGTTAATAGAAAGCGAGAAGCACTGCTGAGAAAGTTGTCCTCTTTGTTTTCTTCATGCACTTTGATGCTACGGTGTGGCCGACGGATCACATCCCAGCTATGATTCCTGACATTTGTAAGTGTGCGATTGCTCCAACAAAAGCCTCCCACACCATGCATAAGTGCTGCTTAAAATGCACTCATACTACTCACTTCATGAAATAAGTAGCATAGGGTCTTATAATTACTTGCTGAAAATTGAAGTTATTTGCGGGTCCCAAATTGATATACAACAAAGTAGCCAACAAAATACGGAGTTGACAAGCAAGCTTCTAAAATGCTAGTAAAGATGAACGTGAGTTGTTGTTGTAGTAGACGCCCCAATTAGCAACGTCTATGTGCAGTTGGAAATGTTAAACTTGAGGTTGGAGACCATCCCCGACCTCCTTTAGAAGGCCAAGCAACTTGCGCGAACGCACGCAACACCCTCCTGTCGTACTTGTGTGTTTGGTATAAAAATCTCCCAATTGAAGTCACTGTTTCTTTGTTGCACGTTATTCTACCTTCTTGTGTGCAATTTAATGCGTGTGTTCGTGTTTGAATGGACTGTGCTGACCTCGTACTGACCGCAACTGAATGTCGACTTTGTTCCGCAGGCCTGTTGGCAGCCGACTTCACAAACCTCATGTAGGAACCATGCCACATGGGCACAGAGGCCAATTTCTACTACCTTTAATTCCTCTTTCGCTTGGATTCAACATTAAGACTAGCAGACCTGGTTGGCAAAATACTTGAGGTCTTTTTATTGTAAGGCACTGCAGAGACCATATCTAGCAAACTTAGCAATCCTATCGATATGTACTATTATTGCTAACATCCTGGATAAGCATCGTAATCACTTTCTCAATTAAGTAATCAAGTTTCTACAATTTCGACATTTGTGCTGTGGGCTGACCGAAAAGAAGCAAATGCTTATGCCTCATTATGTCAAATTTGCCTAGATCGCCTCGTGCGATTTGTGGGAATGGTGGCAATCGGGAATAAGTGAACTTCACTACTCGAGTCGTTGACTTTCTCTCTCCCTGTTTCCTGTCCAAAGTATAATTAGGAACGTGGGGTCACAGCGAATCTGCTCCTTTGATGAACTGAGTGGTCCATGAGAAGCGCCAATTAATGAGAATGAAACTACTTCCAAGTGTTGTGCCTGCTTTGCCTGTCATAGGACGAGATGACGCTTCTCAATGCCATCCTTGCCAATGAAGGCGTAATCAAGCACACCAAATGGCACGAGCTTGGCAGTGGATGATGAAAATGGGATCCAATCTTCAATATAAATGCGGTACTCGTCAGGTCCCACAGAGCATCTTCTATTGCTCAGAGCTCTTAGAAATTCTTTGGCTAATTTGCATCCCATCAGCAGCATTTAAGACAATTAGTTTGGGATGATTTGCAATCCGTAAAATGGTTTGGCGCAATACCGAAATACCTACCACCATTCATAAGCTTAACAGTCATTAAATCAACCACCTTAGTGACCACTGAGTGTAAGCCCAACTGCCTTAACCACCACCACCTCTATCGTTACTTGCAACACATCTGCTTCACCTGCCCAATCGAAGGTTACCCAGCAATGCAATGATTCGAAACATTCCGCGCACTACCGCAGATCGCAGCTATATTGTTTGAAGGAGAGTGCTTTCAATCATAGCCACTCTGTGCTTGTGCGCGTCAATATTGAAGAATTCATTGTCGAACTACTGCGAAATTCCTACTGACCTAGATATTGCACGCATCTACCCAAAAGGCGTCGTAAGACGACGACATGCTGCTTGAAGGCCGACAGGTCTGGTGGTTGTGGTTGGTGAACGCGAACTAAGAAAACGACGCATCCAGCTCCACTACTTAGTCCGACTTGCTACCACGCATTTATTTTCAAAGTAAGTA
Organism: Taenia hydatigena; assembly: GCA_036345935.2. Classification (NCBI taxonomy): domain Eukaryota; kingdom Metazoa; phylum Platyhelminthes; class Cestoda; order Cyclophyllidea; family Taeniidae; genus Taenia; species Taenia hydatigena. The sequence continues at coordinate 6,207,061 of JADWOT020000003.1, forward strand.
CCTCATGACGCAGGCGCATGACATCACGCGCCTTGTGACTCTAAACAATGCCAGAGAAAAAAAGCAATGAAGGATGGATGAAAGATGTGTGATTGCAAAATCGCGTTTGATGTTCGTCAGCAGTGCACAGTGACACAAAACCGGTACTGCAAATTCGCTGACAATAGTCTGGATTTGGACGGAAAAAGCAAAAATGAAACAATAAATGTAAAAAGTATGGAAATAGTCAAGTGGATGCTGCCATTGTGACAAGAGGAAAGGAGGCACAGCGAACGTGGAATTCATAACTATCAAATTTATCGTAAGGAAAGCGATCGCGATCGGCATGATTAGCGATGAACATAAGACTTGGGGCAAACGATTTCGACTTCCCTGCACACCACACTGCGTCCGTTCCTCTGTCTTTACTAACATTCTGGCTCGCTCTTTGCCTTTCGAATCAAGCATACCCGAGTGGTGAACAACTAATGCAATAATTCTTGTGACCCAGATAACACATCCTCATTTTTATCTGACTTAAGCCAACACAATGTTTTGTCCGATTCCTCGAGGTACAAGCGCATCCATCCACATCGGAAACAAACTCTCCACTTTCATCCTCCGTTGTCACTCACTGCTATCCGCTGTGCTGGGGCCAACTTTATAGTCGCGCTTCCAGTAAACATCAACGAAACTCCATAGCATCTTTGTTCATTAGGAATGTAAATGAAGACGTAATCAAACGCATCAAAGGAATCCAGGAGAAAAGCTGGTGCTAAAAGTGGGAACCAATCTTAAGTGTCGATGTGGAACTTATTGAGGCAGGTCAAACTCTACACGACGCCCGCATCACTTCACTTCGAGTCGTCTACATCTCCTAATCTACCACTTAGTTTTCCATTATTCATTGAGCCGATTTCCAATGCACCAGCACCATCCATGGAACAATACTGATTGATTCCGAGATGGCCATCAATGGAACTCGGATGTTCGGAAGAATCGGATCTGTAGCCTTAGAGATTAAATGTTGTGAATTACGCGTATTCATTAAAAGCAAACAATAAGACGCCTGAACAGTGCCCGCCAATAACTACTTTATCAGGCATTCAAACAACAATCTTATTAACCGTCAAGCGACACCCCAACTGCCTCAGCCACCATCTGTGTCGTTGCCAGCTGTGAACCCTACTTTTATCCATCCAATAAAAAGTAGCCGAGCGAAGCAGCAAATCAAAGCACTCCACGCACTACCAGAAATCGCAGCCCATTTTATGAACAAAAACAATTTCAATCAAAATTACTTTCTACCTTAGAGCGCCAGCGTTGAAGACTTCGTGGTTGAACACCTAGAGACTTCTTGCCGACTTCTGGTATAGTGTACACGCGCTTTGAAAGTGACGTAAGATGACGTTCCAATTCTCGACGCCGTGCTGTCTTGAGGCCAACAGAACTGAAAGCGCTAGTTGATGAAAGTGATTTCTCTCAATTCACAAAGCTACAGTTGAACTTGCTATCACACATTTACTACCGGTGTGAATAACTCGTGACGTAAACATATAAAATGGAATTCACAAAATCCCTTTGCTAAATTTTGGTATTGTGTACCTTTACACGATGACACCCTGTCTAGAAGCCAAAAGGGTTGGCGGCGTTGGCCGGCGAACACAAACCATGAACCCAATTCCTCCCATTCCACAAATCCATAGTTGAGCCTCCTGCCACGCATCTACTACCGGTACGAATAATAACTCATGACGCAGGCACATCAAATGGCGCATCTTGTCAGTAAAACAGTTACACTGCAGTTTGTTTTAAAGAAGGTGCAAGGATGAACAGGGAGTGTGCGATTGCAACGTCGGGAACTGATGGGTTCCTGTTAAATACAATCGCGTTTCATTTACGTCAGCTGGTAGACAGTGCAAGAAACCTGTGTGCCGGCAGGCTGACGAATTAAATGCATTTGATGGGAAAAATAGAGATGAAACTCTGAATGTGTTAACAAAGAAATTACCAAGTGGATGCTGGCATTATGACAACTGGAAGTTGTGGGGAAAGCAGCCAAATCGGTATGACTTACTGTACATATAACACTTTGGTCATGCCTCCTAGACAGTAGTGCAAATCACAGAGCATGACGTCAAACAAACAGAGTCCTGTATATAAATGATCTCGACTTCTCTCGATGACAAACTGCATCATGATCAAAGCAGCACCCACCTCTATTGACACTCAGACTCGTCTTTTGCCTCTGGAATCTAGCTAATCAGAATGCAGAGCAAGTGGCGCACTACTTGTGACCCAAACAAAAAATCCCCATCTTTACCTGAATTTGGAGCTCACAAAGGTGCTGCGATGCCTCGAGACACTGAGCAAATTGCATTAGAACGTGCCACTGTTCTCACCTAAATCAAACGCAGCCCATGGGTTCCACCATTCCGTCCTCTCTCACTGCTTGTCGCTATGCTTGGGCCCATTTTATAGTCTCGGTTCGAGTACACGTCAACAGAAGTCACGAGAGGAGTGAAAACATTGATTCAGCGATGATGTGGGTTCATCCAATGAAGTCAGATCTGCAGACACCTAATTTTCTTTACTCAAACTCCATTCGGTACCTTTTAGTTTCGTCTACCTATTCCGCCATCTAATGCAGCTTTCGTGTTTGTTTGTCCATGCCACCAAATGCACAATTTGGTGGTTTTATCATTGGGCCTCTACGATAAAATAATCTCAAATCCTAACGGATCGTCATTATTTACGTAAACTTGATTTCACTGAGCTGGTTGCGCTCATGATTGTATTCCACTTGTAATTGGGAACAATCGTCTGCAGGGTAGAACAGTCGCACTTTTAGCTGCGTTAATCGTGGCAGAAGCAGGCGATGGTGTAGTACGTGCAGCATCTTTATTGAAAGTCAAACTATGCGAATAGGCTGAAGGGTGTGCAGAACTCGTCATCTGCCCTCACAGCACCATGTTGCATGTCCTCAACCCGTGTCACAGACATGCATCACAACTGTGAATGGGTGTGTTGAAACGGAGAACGCTATTTAGTGCGCCACCGAAGAGAGCGGCTTCACCGTGTTGTTCCACTTGTCGTGGAATACAGGGTACTTGCAATTTTGCCGAAGCCTTACCTCAACACTCACCTGTCTCAAAGAAATCGTAGCAGCTTCACAGTGCCGTCCCAGAATTTACCGTCCTCCTAATGCTGTCACACGCTTTCATTACAAATGCATAACATTAACACCACATTTTACAAGTATGCAAGAGGCACCGAAGTACTTACCTACGTGTAATAAACACTGAGATGCAAGATGGTAGGAGCTGTTGCTCCTAAGTGGACTTACAAACCGTAGCACTGATGTGAGATGAAATGATAGGAAAAAAGGCTTTTGCATGGTAAGAAGACAGCTAGTTGAACCAGCTTGAAGGCGAAATGAAATGAAGTGATGCAGGTATTGCGTGATAATTGACCTGCCTCATTAATTTTTACGGTTACATGTTTGACTAAGCTTCGTTTTAGCACCCACTTCTGGTGTGTTTAAGCTCTCGTCAGCATTTGTCTGCAGACTGGTCATCTCTTTGTAAGCCAGCAAAGCAGCAGCGGCACTTAGGTGCTGCTTCATTCTCATCAAGTGTTCGAGGTGACATTCACTAAAACTGCATTCGAATTGTCAGAATGCTATTCCCACAGGTCGTTAAATACCTAAAATTGGGATTCCATATATCTTCGTGACGCTAGTCCTACTCGTCTATGCAAAATCAAAGTATCATTTTCTTAGTCGATCGTCAAAGCTCTTCTTTGTAGCAGTAAATCCACCAATCGAGAAGCAAGGGCGACCTGGCGAGCTTCTGCTGGCTGCGATATCATTTGAAAGACAGGTTGAATTGACTGAATTCTATAAATGAATTCTACTTGTGCAAATCACAAATAATAGGATCAAATAAGTTGATTTTGCCTCTTAATTCAAGTACAGTGCATTTCACCTATCGGACCTTGGAGAATTTTATGGCTGAACTCTAGCACTGAGACATAAAACAAACGGTGCTGAGTGTCAATGGATGTCAAAAGTAGCAGCATTTACTTATCCACTCAGCGAATTCGATTCGCCAACGTCGCACGATGCTGATTGCTCAGAAATATTTACAGGCAGAAACAAGGAGAGGGAGGGAACCACTAACTCGAGTAATTAAGTTGACTGATCCCCGAGTTCTACCATTTACAAGACCTCACCATTCTCATGATTCAAATCAAGACAATCCAGGCAAAGTTCTCCTTCTAAGGTCTAAGTGCTCACCCAACGTTAAGCTGTCGACAGATGATGTGGTTAAGTAGTGAAAACTTCATGATTTACTTCAGCAAGTATTTTCTCGTGAGCAATACTGTCTTCTGTAAATATGCGTGTTAAGTTTGAAAAAAATGGTCCCTGCAGTGTCCCAAAGGAAAACAAACCGCAAAACACCTCTGCCGATCTGCCAGTTTTTATTCTTATACGCCAAACTTTGAAGAACTGCCACCGTCTGTCTCAATTGAACCTCTTCTCGCACTCCTTAATCAGCATTGATTGTTGGTTGAGGAGAACCAAATGCCTCACTCTGAGGTAAAATTGTGCTTGGAGGCTTACTTTGAGCTAAAGTGGAATCAAAGCTGGTAGATGCTACCCTTTTGTGTCTGTGTGATATTGATTATAAATGCGATTTGTAAGGTCGTTTTTGGTGAACTCGGTGGAATGTCAAGGTGTGCGGAGCAAGTCAGACATTCAATTACGGTGGGCTTGTAAGGAGCGCAACTAATTTGAAACCTGAAATTATTGAGACAGTTCGAGTCACACACATCGGCTACATTTCTTCATTTTGGGCCACTAACACCCTCTCTTCTGCCATCCAGAGCTTTCGGGAATTCTCGAGTCGCCCTCCACTTCATAAGTACATTTGGCGCACCATTGTTATTTTTCCAAAGAAGATAGTAATTAAAAGAATCCGGACATCTCAAGCATCGAATTAATAGTCTCGGTTCGAACACACTTCAACAGAAGTCACGAGACAAGGGAAACTATCGCCTAAGCAACGATGTGGGTCCATACAGTGATGTGAAGCTGCAAGGAGGCGAGTCCGATATTGGCATAGCTGACCTCACTGTGTGAAATTACATCGTTGCAGAAGCGATATTTTCACTTCTCTCGTGACTTCTGCTAAAGTGTGCTCGAACTGAGGTCATAAAACGAGCCCAAAAACAGCGGCTGGCAGTTAGAGTGGATGAAAGAGTAAATTGAGATGCTGTTTCCGATGTTGATGATTATGTTGCTATGTCCTGATGCACCGGACTAACAATTGTAGGCACCTAAGCCAAGTGAAAGTGGGAATATGTGTTTTGGTCACAAGTAATGCAGTAATTGTTCTCTATTCTGACATGCTTGATTCGAGTAGCAAGAGGCGATCGAAAATGTTGGTTAAGATGAACGCTGTCTCGGTCATGATGTAGTGTGGCATTGATGAAAGTCAGAATGGTTCGTATACAGGTCTTCGTTCGTTCAGCACGGCCAATGTGCTACGTCCATTGTTGGTCATGCCAATCGTGGTCGTTCCCCTTACAACAAAATAGTTGGTTAGGAATCCCGCATTCGCCATGTCTCCTTTCTCCTTTCACAATGCCGCCATCCACTTGACCATTTCTGTGAGTTCTACATTCGAAGCCTCATTTTCGTTCCTTTCAACAATGAACTTTTTCTTAAGCTTATTTGCAGTGCAGGTCCATTGGCATTGCTCTCTAAGTGACGGACATCAGATGCAATGGCAATTGAAAGTGTGTTGTCAATACCCAGCATCGTAGTCTCACATTTTTTGCTATCTTTCGCTTTCGCTCAAAAAAGATCATGCTGAAGCCGTTCAAATCAGAATGGACCTATGTGTTGTGCTTACGTCGCGGGGTATTCAGGCAGACAGTGAATGCGTGGTAGCAAGTTGAATTGTGGAGTCATGAAATGGATGAAATCGGTTTATTTGGTTCTCGTCCTCCATCCAACACCACCAACCCTTCGGTTCTCCAAACAGATGGGTGGAGTCAGCGGCTCGAGCAGTGCAGTTGACTAATTCCCCTTTTTCACCGTTATTTAGGTATTCCCATTCCTACCAATCTTGTGAAGGCAATCCAGGCAAGTTTCTCATCATGTAGCCCAATCATTTGCTAGTTTTTCTGGTCTGCATGACGGTTTGAGTGTCGAGTTTGTAAAAACTCGGTTGTTTAATTGGGCAAGTGTTTTTGGTGATCACTCTGAACGTTAGCAACAGCGGTCCCTATCAGTAGCAGTATTAAGTTTGCCAGATATGGTCAATGTAGCGACCTAAAAGAAGAAGTTGTAAAGTAATCGCCAGTCAGGTTTGCTAGTTTTAATGCTAATCCATCGCCTTCCAATGAAGTGCCACCAAATGCCTGAAAAGGAACCTCTGCTCGAATTGTTTAATTATTGTTTCTTTATAAAAGGAGTAGTGCTCCAAAATGCTACACGATAACCAAAAGCGTTAGTTAAAGATGGGCTTATGTTATCTCGAATGTGTTTGCAGGTTTCCTTCCAGCAAGAGAGGAACCCGGGTTAGCTGGTGTTAGTCCTTCGCATCCATGTGTAACGGTTCATAAAGGAGATCTGCGAAGTCGAAGTACGAAGTAGAAATCGCAGAACGAAGTAAACATTCAGTTACGGCCAGTAGCGCAGCCAATTTAAACACCAACACACGCAAACAGAACGAAAGAATGACGTGCACTAAAGAAATGATCGCTTAAATGCGGACATTGTTGAGGCCGATCACACGACTACACCAGGAGGACGATGCATGCTTGCTCTCATGGCGTCCGACCTTTTGGAATTCAGGGATGGTCAGTTGATGCGGATGAACGAGTGCTGCTCCTGCTTTGAAGGCCCTATAGCCAGATGACGAGTCTGCATTGCGCCTTTGTCGACGAAGAATGCAAATGAAAGTGTAATCAAACCGGAAGTAAAATGCCGAAAGCAATATCCGGTCGCGTGCACATTCGCAGGAATTGTTGAGGCAAGTCAAGTCCTACACACCATCTGAATGGCATCCTATTCCATCACATACGTCCCTCTTCTGCCACTCCAATTTTTCCAAAATTCTTAATCTGATTTTTGTTGCATCAGCACTGTTGATACAACGTCACCGTTTCCTTCTAAAGTGGCCTTGGAAGAAACCGACTTTTAAATAAACGGATCTGTAAGCCTGGATATATTTAGCTGTGAACAATATGCATTCCAAAGAGAGCAAGCACAATGCGTGAAAATTCCATACCAAGAACTACCCCATCAGTCATCAAAACCAACTATTGCTTCATCCATCCAGTTGCAGCTCGACAGTCTGAACCACCAAACGTGTATTTACTTGCAGTGCACACCACTTCAACCTGCCCATCAAAAGCAATTGAGCGTGATCTGGGCCAAAACAGAGCAAAGATTCAAAACCTCTCACGCATTATGATAGATATTAACCGATTCCCTTCAAAAGACGAATTCGGTCAAAGCTATCTTTGGCTCGTACCTATCAATGTTAGAGAAGACGACGTTGAACTCCTATTAACCTTCCGCTCACCTTCATAATTGCACAAATCTACCCTAAAGTGAGAAAATGCAACGTTCGGATTTACGATGACAATCCGCATGGAGACCGATGGTAATGACAGCCTAGGTTAGTGACCATGCATCGAAAATTCGATTCCTCCCATTCCATAGCACCCGAGTTGGGTTCGCTGCCACACATTTACTGTCAGTATTAATGGCCCGTGACATGGGCACGTAACATCACGTCCATTGAGATTTTAAACAGTGTCAGCTTAATCTCTCCTGGATTCAAAAGGTGTAAAAATGAATAGGAGACATGGGATTGCAAGGTCTGGTACTGACAACACCCATTTATTTGCAGTCGCATTTGATGTCTGTCAACCGAAGAGCAGTGACAAGAAGTCTGCACTGCAGAAGAGCTGACCACAATGCCAGAGTGGTTAAAACAAGCCAAAATGAGGCTTTGAATGTGGGACTCTCAGAGGTGGCCAAGTGTATGCTGCCACTGGGAGAACAGGCATTGCGCACAGCGAACTTGGGATTCTTTACAATCTAAGTTGCCATGGGAAAATCAACCGAGACATGGCAACTTAGTCGTTTCTCCCAGACGGCAATGTGGATTCCAAAGCATGCCACCGAATGCTTTTGACCTTCTTCGGCAACGAGCCGCACTTGCTTGGGGCAACACTCGTATTCATTGACACTTTGGCACACATTGTGGTGTTGGAATCAAGCATATCTGAACGGATGGCAGCTGATGCATCAATTGTGATCCAAAACAGATCTCTACTTTCCTTTTCCTTAGACGTTCACAAGTGTTCGCTTAACGCCCTCTTCAACTGCACTTCAGTGATCTACTTAAATGACCCAAACGGTTCTCCAAGTAGTTTCGTGTTTACACTTCGGCTTAGGGCTTCTAAACCAGCGAAAATGGGTATAAGACAAGGAAGGTAAATGATATTCATGCAGTTGGAAACTGTTTTGAAATTTTACCTATGCCTCATCCAGACACTGTCAGCCTTGTCTTAGTCGGTGAGCAAGCAAGAGTTTCCTTGCCTCATTTGTCTTCGGAGAAAATGTCTTTTGATCGTGCGCAAATTTATCAGGAAACAGGCATTCAACTTCAGGGCAGATGGTCAGAATTGTAGAGCGTGCAGGTCCTTCATCTCATTGTGCTTTACTATACGCCAGCTTGATATTTTGAGCCCCTTCACACACTTGAAGATCGTAAACGCAACATCTTTCCATCTGCATTCAGCAAGGTCATTTCCACTTGTAGGATGCATTAAAAAGGACACCGAAAATCACATTCCGTGGCATAAATCAATGCACACTGAAGCAGCGTTAGATGGATGAGATGGCAAGAGAGCACCAAAAGTAAGAGGTAGAGTTGGTAAGGAGCACAGGTAGGTGCTGGCATAGCCCACTTCACTGCATGAACTCACATTGTCGCTGGAGCGATATTTCCACTCCTCTTGTCACCTCTGCCGAAGTGTACTAGTACCGAGATCATAAAACGGACCCGAGCACAGCGGCGAACAGGGAGAGCAGAGGCGAGAGTGAAGTGAAGAGGCTGCTTTCGATGTAAATAAATAGGCGCCTGTCACCTAATGCAATTCGCTGAGTGTCTGGAAGCATCAGATTAACTATTGTGAGTGCTTAAATCAGGTGGAACTGAAGGCTTGATTTTCGGTTACAATTGATGCAGCAGTTGCCCTCCGTTCTGATACACTTTATTATAAGAAGCAAGAAACTTGCCAGAATGTCGGTTAAAACCAATGTTGTCTCAATCATGATACGGTTGGGTACTGGGTGATGTGTAAACCGTTTCATCTCAGTACTTCGTTGGCTCGGTGACATGCTCTGTGGCTTACAATACCGTCGAAAAGGCATGACACAGATATTATGTCAATAAATGGCCAATCCTATGCAAGTACCTTGCCTTACAACGAAAATTCTTGAAGGATCTTACTTTTCTCTCGCCGTATTACATTTAATTAAGTTTATGGCTCCCACATTTATTGCTTCATGACAAGTAGAGACTAAGCCTCAAGGATTTCCATGTAATATGCTATCTGGAGGTTCATTATCATTTCATCTCACTGCCTATCCCACCCTCTCGTGCAGCAGCGATGCAATCCTTAGTCACTACACAAAGGCCTTGTCTAAGAAGAACCCAAGACCGCCACCCTACTTACGCAACAGAGAGGAAAGGCTTGAAACGAATAAGTAGTTAGCAAGGACGCGTATGTAAAAGAGGTGTAGCAGAGTGCAAAACCATTCGGTTGTTGATTGTCTTCCAAGTCCTATCGCTTGTATTACTCAAACTCTACCAACGTCAACTTTTGTATTTTTCTGTTGTGGTCGTCAAATCAGTGCGTTCAACACAATCGAGAAAGTGGAAATAAAGCGCATTGATAATTTATGCGCCATCCATGAGAAGGTATAATTGGGGGTGATGATGACCGCCTCACGACGAGATCACGAGTCTCCGTGGAAAGTGTACCAACGAAGAATGCAAATGAAAGCGTAATCAAGCGCACCAGGTGACACGAAACCAGAAGAGAATGCTGAAAATGGGATCCAACCTCAAACATAATCACGAAAGCTATTGAGTCAGGTCAAATCTCACACAGCACCTGCATCACTTCATTACAGACCACCTACATCACCTCCTCTGGCACTCAGCGCTGGTGCAATTCCTTCACCTAATTTCCATCACATCACAAGCGTAGGTAGCTTGAAATGAAGTGCTGCAGATGCTGTGTTGCGTTTCACTTTCCGCAATAATTTCCACGTCTACACATACAACTGAGCTTCTTTTCCAGCAAGCACTTCTGGTTTGATTATACCGTCATATGCATTCTTCGTTGCTATGCAGACTCGTCACCTCGGCGTGGGGCAGTCCAAGCCAGTGTGGCACATGCGTGTTGCCTCCTTCTCATCAAATGGCACTTCACTCACTCAGTTGATTTAAGGGATGCACAAATGCACTCATTCAGAAGAGGTGTAGATCCACTTCAGCTTCAAATTCCAAATTGTAAATTTTGGCAGGAAGGATGATGTTGGCACCAACTTGACTGCTGGAAGGCGAAGGAGGGACTCAAGCAATTGGGTAGTAGTTTGTAGGAAATGAGAGTTGTAGGGCGCAGAAGGCGATCAACAATCTACATTTAAAGGGTCTTCGTAATTTTAAGTTGTACAGAAAGTTAGGGAGTAAAGTACTATTTTGTGCGCTCTACACTGCCTCTGCACACCTCTATTCTTGATTAACAAGGTGACTGCCACAATTGAGGGTTCTGCTGATCGACTGAGAATGTGCGACTTTCATCTTACCTAGACGAGTAGCCGTGGCATCGAATAGATGCATTAACTTTTACTTGGAGGCATTTAACTGCCATTACAAATGGATGCCTGCTACTTTGAAAGCAAGTTTATGGGAGTGAGTCGTTATTTTGTGTTCTGTCAAGGTGAGGGACTTCAACACTTTGTACTTTTGCCCCACCGTGATATGGACACTCACCTGCCTTAAGCAAACTCTAATAGCGTCACTTCGCCCACTCAGAGGTTGTAGAAATATGCAACGTCTGAGCGGGCACAGGACGAGACAATTCAATAGACAGCAGTAAAAATGAATAAAAAATATGCGATTGCAACGTCGGATACTGACAACACCCACTCAATTGCAATTTCATTTGATGTTCGTCAGCTAAAGGCAGTGATGGGACACGTCCACCGCAGTGGTGCTGACGAAAACATAATGAATGCTGGAGTTAGAGAAACAGAGGTATAAAATTAAAAGTTGATTTTACGATCGGCGTAGGCGACGATGGAAATGGCACTTTGGCCGTGCCAAACGAACACCGCCTTGTAAGCGCACGTTGTTGACTTCCTCCAACCCCGCACTGCAGCATGTGCAGCACATCATCCATCTTCATTTCAATTCTAGCACAGACCTGCCCTTCTAAATCAAGCTTATCAGATCACTCACAATCGGCTAATTTAAAGGATTTCAAAAATCCCTCACTTCGCTTTACAGGAGATCGCAACTGTCTGTCCGATGTTACGAGCCAGTCCACAAACTGCATCAGTACGTGCGAACACATTCATCCACATCAAATGCATCTTCCCTACTTCGCTCTGTCATCCTATCCCACTGCTAACTACTTTGCGAATTCCTATTTATAGTCTCGGTCCGAGTACTCTTTAACAGGAGTCACGAGAGGAGTAAAAATATTGCTCCAGTAGCGATGTGGGTTCATGCAGCGAAGCTAGCTATATAAACACCCAATTGTCCTCTCTCCAACTCCACTTGTTTTGCTTAATGATGCCTTACACGTACGAAGCATTGAACGACTACTCTATGAGGAGTGGAAACGAAACTTATCGAGCAGTCATTTCTGTTCGATATTGGTTCAATTGTAAATGTGCACTGAGTCTTGCTAATTCTAACGATATTAAAAGCTGAGCGATCGGAAGGTAGGGTAAGTAGGACCTGTGTGCGCATGCGCAAAATGGTTAAGCACAATGCCTTAATACTTACCACCATTAATTAGCCTAACAGACATTCAATCAACGACCTTAGTGACCACTGAGTGTCAGCCTGACTGCCTCAACCACCACCTCTATCGTTACTTGCAATATACCTACTTCACCTGCCCAATCGAAGGTGACTGAGCAATGCAACGATTCGAAGCATTCCATGCACTACCGCAGATCGCATCTAAATTCGTGGAAGGAGAGTGGGTCCATTATCGAACTAACAAAAAATTCATACTGACCTCGATTTCGCACGCACCTACCTAAAAGGCGTCGTAAAAGACGTTCCAATTCACGACGACATGCTGCTTGAAGGCTGGCAGAGTTAGTGGTCGTGTTTGGTGAACGTGAACCAAGAACTCGATTCATCCCACTCCACAACTTCACAGTCCGACTTGCTACCACGCATTTACTCTCGGAGTGAATACCTCATGACGCAAGCAAATGACATCACGCGCATTGTGACTCTGAACAATGTCAGCGAAAAAAGCAGTAAGAGATGGATAAAAGATGTGTGATTGCAAAATCGGGCACTGATAGCACCCTTTCAATTGCAATCGCGTTTGATGCTCGTCAGCAGTACACAGTGACATAAAACCTGTACTGCAAATCAGCTGACGGAAGGACTGCATTTGGCCGAAACGAACCAAACTGTGGCAACAAATGTTAAAATTATGGAAATCGCTAAGTGGGTGCTGACATTGTGACAAGAGGAAGAGGGCATAGCAAATGTGGAATGCATGATTAGCAATGAACATAAGAATTTGCGCGCGCTGAACTAACAAAGCCTTGTATGCAAACGACTTTCACTTCCCGGCACACCACACTGCGGGCGTCCCTCCATCTTTACCAACATTCTGGCTAGCTCCTTGCCTTTCGAGCCAAGCATATCCGAATGGAGAACGACTGATGCACTAATTCTTGCGACCCAGAAAACACTCTCCACTTTTATCCAACGTCGCCACTCACTGCCATTTTGTTGTGCTGAGGCCCACTTTATAGTCGCGCTTCGAGTATACTTCAACGGAATTCACGAGAGCAGTGAAAACATCGCCCCAGTAGCAATGTGTGTTCATACAGTGAAATCAGCTATGTCAGCGTCTGACTGTCTTTGCTCCGACACTATTTGATTCCTTCGGTGCACCTTGTCGCTTTATCCACCCAAGACTGCTTTAGTACTTGTTTGTTTATGCCACTATTGTATGTCCCGGTGTCATTATAATTGGATCTAAATGAATGGACGTGGAAAGATGTGGCATTTAGGGTCTGGATTTGTGTGCAAATAAACGCAAAACATCAAGCAGGTACATAGTGAAAGCACAATGAATGAAGGATTAACATATCCTACAATTCTGGCCTTTTGATCTCAAATGAAATGCGCATTTCCTTGTAAATTGGTTCAATTCCAAAAGACATGTACTTGAAATAGAAATGAAGCAGTGCAAATCTTGCAAGCCTACAAATTGAGTTAAGGCTGACAGACTTGCAGGCGCACACAAATTCCAAATTCCAACATTACCCCATTACTTGCATCAACCTAAACACCCTCTCCTGCCTCAATCCTTTCCCTTCACTTAGAAGTCTTGAGACGAAGTAAAAATCAAAAGTTCCTAAGAGGAGAGATTTGCTCCTCAAATAATTTACGGATGGAAGTTAGTGAAGGTGTACTCGAAGAAGCGACAAACGTAATCGCTGTGTCTCCTAATGCCTACTTAAACCTCTGGCTGAACGGGCCCCTAAATACCACTTAAGAGAGGTAATTTAATTGCCAACAAGGACTAATCCTCTTCGCTTGGTGCAAAAGTTCACTTTTTAGTTATTATGTTAAAACCTGTTAGGAATGTTTCAAGGCACTAGTTGTCGACGGCAACGTGGGAAGCTGAGTTGCAGTGCTCACTCCACTTGCCCACAATTTGCACGAACTAATTTTGTGTGTACCAACCGCTGCATCGAGGTGTCACGCAAAGGCACGTAGAGATATCGGTGAGTGGAATCAAGCACTACTGTTAGTCTCTTCGTTGGACGGCGAAGAGGGTCTCTCTACTGCATTAATGGACATCAGCGTTGTCTAAGGCTGTTCTTCGTGTTCATTGAAGTATGAAACAAAATGTTCAGCATCGTGGTCAATGTTTGATAAGCCGCCTTCTTCAGGGTATCCATTTTCATCGTGTTCCATAGAAAACTAATTGTGCTCTTGATGGTGTGCCAGTCGAAATGATCAAAAGTTGTCCGCAAGATAGTGGTCGGGCTTTTAATTAGATAGGTCGTGGCAGAAGCAGGCGATAGTGTAGAGTGCGCGGCATTCTTTGGCAAAATTGAACACCATGCAAAATGATTGAAGGGTGGAAATAATTACTCGCCATCTGACCTGAAAAGAAGTCTGTTATTCAGTTCTCCTCTAATTTTGGCCACTTCACCGTATCGTCCCACTTGCCGTGGAATATAGGGCACCTGAGCTTTTGTCTGAACGTGCCTTAAGGAAATTCTGAACGATTCTCGCTGACGCCTCAGAATTTACCACTCCTCCCACACTTGATAAGTATACGACACATAAGTAAGCAAGAGACACGGAATCACTCGCATTCAATAAGCACTTCGAGGTAAAATATGTGAGAAGCTCTTAATCCTTAGGTAAGCACGCAAACGTTTTCACTGATTTTAGGTAAAATGATAGGGAAGTAGGCGTTTGCATAGTAAGAAGGCGTCTAATTGGACCGACATGCAGCTTCTCCACGACCGCATCTATAAGCTGCGTTGAATGGCCTGCTTGGCTGCCTACACGCACCCTCACTCACTTGTGTTGGTGGTGATTCCGACTTGTCTAAGCCTGCGTATTGTTATCGCTTACACCAATCAAAGCCCAATGCACTTACAAGAAGATGTATGTTGTCAGGACGACGTCCTGTGCGAAGAATCTCAAAGTTGTAGATAAACCGCTACGAAGAGCATCTGCATCAGGTCAAACTAGTGATTCACGGAGAAGTAAAATAGTCAAATTGAAGTGTCCAGAGCTTACTAGCCAATAAATGGACTTAATGATGGAAGCTAATTTCGTCCTGCCCTGTTAGCACCTTCTAAAGCATAGGTTTGGGCAGAATCATTCAGATGTCTTCCCACCTCTATTCAGTCAGATTCAACTATAAGGACACCAGGATATACAATAGTGGCATAAACAAACAAGTACTAAAGCAGTCTTAGGTAGGTAAAGAGATAAGGCGCACCAAAGAAATGGAGTGGAGTCGGAGCAAAGACAGTGAGGCGTTGGCATAGCTGACTTTACTATGGGAACACACATTGCCACTGGAGCGATGTTTTCACTGCTCTCGTGACTTCCGCTGAAGTGTACTCGAACCGCGACTATAAAGTGGGTCCCCGCACAGCGGATGGCGGTAAGTGGGGACGGAGGATGAAAGTGGAGAGGCTATTTCCGATGTGGATGGTTACGCTTGTACCTTCTGATGCGATTTTGCTGACTGCCTGAGGAATGAGACAAATCATTGATGATACTAAGTAAATTGACTGCGCGACAGGTTTTGTTTCCTTTCCTGGTGAAGTAGTCTTTTGATATTGTGTGCATCCCGCTGCGTTTCGCTATTCATTACTTCCAAATCAATATTACACATTTCAGTTAGCTTTCCTAAGTCTTGTGTTTTAGGAGATTGTGGCGGGACAGAGAAAAATAAGCCTCTTTTATTTCATCCATTCGACACCAAAACCATCTTTCTCTAAACATTTTGAATCAGCAACACGTACCATTCCTCTTGACTTGGTGCAAAAATCTGCATTTTAGTTAATCGCTTGAAGACAATAAATCATCTAAAGGAATTGACAATTTAAAAGATTTAAATGCTCCTCCGCCTTGAGTAAAATTACAAGGACTAGTGTTAGTCCCTTCTTTGAACGGCAGAAGAGGTCTCTTCATTCCATAAAGTAACGTTGCCACTGTCTGCAGCTGTTCCTTCTTTTAAATGAGGTAATTGGTAAAACATTTGGCATTATGCTTAGCATTGGATAAGCGACCTTTCGGGGTAACATTTTTGTCGCATTCCGTTGAATGCTGATTGTACATATGGTTGTGTGCCACTCGTAATGAGGCAAAATCCTCACTCATCTCGTAACTTCTGTTGAGGTGTGCCCGAACCGAGATTATAAATGGAACCGAACACAACGATATTAAGACAAGCCAAAATCGTTTGCATGTAATGCTTTTATCGTTTGGCAACAACTGATCATGCCGATTTAGGTCGTCTAATTATTCGACAAAGTAGCTCGTAAAGAATCCACGTTTGCTATGTCCAATTTCCTGTTGTCACAACCCCAGTATCCAACTGGCCATTTCTCTGTCTTTTACATTTGAAGCCTCATTTTTGTTTCTTCCAGCGTAATCCAGTCTTTTTGTCAGCTCCTTTGCAGTGCATGCTTAATATCACTGCATTTAATCCGACAAATATCGAGTGCGACTGCAAGTGAAAGGATTCTTTCAGTTTCTGACGTCTCGATCGCACATCCTTCATTCAACCTAATCGCCCTTTCCTATAAAGACAGTGATGGAATTGTTTAAATCTCAGTGGACCTGAGTATATATTCCCATGCTACAAGCTATTCACACTGGCAGTGAATGCGCGGCAGCGGATCATTCTGTGGAGTTGTGGGATGGGAGGCATCGAGTTCCTGGTGCGTGGTCATCAACCCACATCACCAGCCCTGTCCGCCTCTAGGACAGCATGTCTTTTCGGATGGGAATGCCTGCTCGTCTCACTTCCATCACAGGTGTCACCAATAGCGAAGGTCAGCGAAAAGTTTGTAGGAGCTTAACATCATCTCTTTAACATTGACACAAACAAGTCGAATGCAAATTAAAAGGAACTCGTCCTTCTCAAATGAAAATCGGTTGCTTCGTGAGAGCACAGGTCTAGGTCGGTATGATCCCATAAGACGGGTGGAAGGAATCAAAGAGATGGGGATTCAGGCAGTTCACCCGAAATGTTGCTCAAGAAGAGTGCCACAGATGCACAACGCCTTTGAAGCAGACATCTGAGCCTAGATACAACTCTCGTATTACGCCGTCGACGCAGACGGCATAGCTTTCCTTCCTCCCCCCCTTCATCTCTTTGCCCATCTGTGGCACCTCACCTTTAACTCCTTCTTGGCAGCCCTACCGACCGATGCCACGGATATCATAACAGCCTTTTCTCATCAAAATGCTCAGCATCAGTGACGAACTTCGGATTTTTTGGTCCAAGTACTGCGCTAGCATACCGATGGTTCAAAATTAAGACGCTTTGTTCACTTGGCGCTTGCAAAATCTTACACTGCGTTCGCAATTCCACACTTTTACTACAAAGCCCATGTAGCACCGTGGATGCATGCTGGAGTGTGCTGATCACGCAGAGCTGAGTGACATGGAACTCAGTAACGAAGTCGAGCGGGGAAAATGTGCGAGAGAGGAATCGGACTTGTCGGAATAGAAGTATCGACATGGTGGGTCGATCGAACTTACGAGTGCATCTTGCAACTAGGCTTTTGCACTGCTGAGACGTAGCCCAACTCCGATGCCGACGTGGACAGACCATTCTCTCCTCTAAGCATACCTCAACGTCCAGCCACACTTCCGCATCTCAGAGCACATTAGCATCAATCACTTCATTCACAAACACTGCATCTAATGAAAGTTGCATGTGATAATATCGCAAACGCATACGATGTTGGGCAGAAATGTGCCTCTCAACTCGCCTTTGCACGTCATTTGGTCAAGGAATCAGGCTGGTCCACAATGGAGAGGCATTTGTTACCTCGTCGTACGCCATCCTTTCTTCTACAATCTTCTCATGTTTACACTACTTGCTATTGACACGCAAAGGGTAGTATAGGTGAATGCATTGAAATAATTGAGTCACTGTGAGGTGCGTCGACAAGTTGGTAAGTGAATGTAGTGTTAAGAAATGTCACTCAAAATGACAGTCTTGCAGTGATGCAACTCAGCGTGGCAAATACTGGGGGAGACACTTACGGTGGGCTAAATGTTTGGTATCAGTACCCCAAACCCTATTTCTAGGCGACACATCATGTGCTTCTTTCAAGATTGATCCCAGCTAACATATTTCTATGATTCCTTAATGCGAGATCATAAACAGAGGAATGCTTGGCAGTTCTTTAAAGGTGCGGCTAGGAGATGGCAGTCTATTGGCAAAAAACAATGAGTGTGGCTGTTTCACACAACACTCAAGCTTTTGTCTGTACAGAATTGTGCAATTAAACTACTTTCGTAGGAGAGGTAGACGAAGGTGGCTAAGGAGTAAAACACATTTCACTTTTGGATCAATTTCTCTACTAAATTTCCGCCCATAAAGTGCCTCCACTTCGAAATTGTGGTTACTATTGTAATCCCCTGAGAAGGATAGAATGAGGTTGGGAGTTCAGGCACGTGAAACTTTTTTACTAGGTTCCACACATCCTTCATGATTGCAGCATCTAGTGAGTATTGGTAGAATACTTGATAACATTCTTCCTCATTTTTATTGTTACCCCTAACTCCGGAAATGCGCAGGTTATGCAATACAATTGCACAAAGTATGTTTACATCTTTGTTTCGCCTCCTTCTTCCTTGCATAGCATTAATCGGCACTGATACATTTATCAATAACGATGGAAAACGTCGCATTTACCAGTGCCTACAATGGCCTTTAATTGTTGAAAACGCTCTGCTGAATTTTTGATACCTCTTTAATCAGCATCGCATTGCTTTTCTCCCCCATAGCATCTATGCTAGCTCGCGCATTTCTGAGGAAGTGGGATTATGAAGGACTCACCTCATTGCTGGAAAAGTGATGCGAAATGACACGAGGTGCGAGGAGAGGGCACACAGTGCAATTAAAATGATATCCCGCATGTCTCGAAGGGTAGTCTTGCACAGCGCCAACATCAAGAAGACACTGTTCAACTGCATGAATGGGAAAACTGTGACATCGAAACCGCCACCTGCAAATATTAATACTTTGGCATCTGCAGTGTGCATTTTTCATTTGGTGGTGGTGATATTCCAATTCACAATGTTGTGCTAAAGCCATAAATTGCGCTTAATTTTCTCAATTCATTAAAAGTGAGCTGATGCAGTTGCGGTCAAGCACGAGGAGGGGGAGGAGTCACACTTCAACTCACTGAACCGTGACGTGAGCAGTTGTTGCGCCTGATGCTGCAACTGCTACATGATGACTCTCCCATACTTTTTTCTTGACAATCACGCAGGAATTCCCACTCTGTCAAATTTACCCACCAATCTTCAACGCACTTGTGCCCAAGAATAAGAGCATCGACATCAATTTGTGCATGTCTACAAAACTCAAATCACCTCAATATTTCAAAGCGCCGCAGTTCTGCATTCATCACTTAAAATGCATTGTCTGAAGCTTCTCATTAGAGTAGGCACAAATCGCTGTTTGTGAATGCGTTTTCACAACCTGTCCACAGAGAAATGCTGTGGGGTGTTAGCTATGCCCCGGTAAATCAAACTATTCCAATTTACTATCGGAATTCTACAATTTAGCCTAACACAGTGACCTTTGAGCAATAACAAATGCTATTGCTACGAAGCTGATTGAAGGTCAAATTGATCCTGTATACTCTTGTTCATGCTTGACATGAATCCCTACTTCATGCGTTTTCATTTGTTCTTGTGATTAATTCCGTCATTTTGTTGAGTTACCAGTGTTCCACGCCGAGTTCTGCAGACAAGATGGAAGTGAGTTACAGCTCTCTTCAAGGCGACAATATCCTCTGATAAATTAAATAAAAGCTATCACCCTCATCTCAAGGGTATGATGCTGGCCATCCTAGCGGTTTGTCCTTAATCTGCCGATATGGAAGACGAAGTCCCAAAATTAGAAATATTACCAACTGCGCTTTTTAATATAGGGGAAATCAGCATTTACGGTATTGAAAAGTGCTTTGACCTATTCTTTATTCAGTAGAAATGTTGAGCACAGCTGAACTGTACCGAATGCCAACCCTTTTGAGAGTTCGAAGGGTTAGGCCATGATACTGTCATCTGCTCCAAGTACGAATATCATTACATGAAAAGGATTTTTTCTTGTAAATCAACTCTCGCCTTCAGCGCCATCCTCTCGCATGATAGTCACCGAAAGCCACTTAAAACGCACGATGAGATTACAACTCGTTTCGAGGTTTGAAGAGAGATGCTTTGAAATCGGCCTCAATTGGTGCAGGAGTACTTACAAAGACCTCAACCTCAGCATCGTAATGAGGTGACACTAAATCAGACATAATCAGTAAGGAAAATAAGAATTGCGGCGGAGGCTTTTCTAACAGGGAGTCTTTGACATTTTACCGTCACTATTTGAGTGCGAGGAGCCTCAGGTGCCATCGAACTGATGAGTGCAAACCTTCAGTGTCATCACTGAGTTCAAAAGCCAAAATGGCAAATAATTGTAAAGCATAGACTTACTCGTGAAACAAATCTCTCTTCATCGACCCGTTCGTCCTCTGCTGCCATTGACGTAAAAGCGTGTGTTTCATCGTGGAAATCTCCTCATCTTGCAGAATCGCTGACTCCACATCGTAGACTGCGAGGATTCCAATCCTTCACTTTGTTATGCTCAACATTTGACCCTAGGTTGCGAGCAAGGTGGCAAGGATTCTCACAGACGTGCACAGGTTAGTCCAACTCATAAGTCTGAGTAAGGCAGGCTTGATAGGGCAATAAAGTGATGGCATAATACTAGAGATCGTCCCAGCGTAGATGTGAAAAGAAATGCTAAAAGTATGGACTCTAAAATGTCAAAATCACTAACCAATGCTTTGCTTTCTCTTCGTGAGGTCACTTGAGCTTTTTTATGTGGCAATTTGATTTCTGCCCGGGTAAATGACATGCCTCGCTATCAGCTGGTCAATGTTGTGTCAAAAGTGGCTGTTGGTTGGAGACCTGTAGTGATTTCCGCATACAAACATGATTTCTTCGCTTCTAAGAAAGGCTAACGAAACCTTATTTTTTAGTTGCGAAGGATGTGATAAATGTCACCCCTGTTTAATAAGTCATTTAGGAGCTAAGAGAATATGCACTTTCGTAATATTAAACCACACGTGGTTGTCAATTTAAACGTTGTTAAATAAAATTTGTAATGTTGATCTCCACGTAATTCTGATTTTCGACCTCAATGAATAATTATTTGTAATATTGATCCCTTGTAATGGTTAAATCTGACTTAATTAAATGAAAATAGGTCGAATTAATCGCCATGTGATGACCAATTTCGCCCAGATAAAATGGAATTAGGTAGAACTGATCCCCTCGTGATGGTGAATTTCGCCTTTAATGAGTGGAATTGGAAGGCATTGATCCCCACGTAATGGCAAATTTCGCCCTAATGAATAGAATTTGGTAGTATTAATCCCATTAGAATGGCAAATTTCGCCCATAATAAGTGGGATTTGGTAGTATTCATTCCCTCGTGATGGTAAAATTTGCCATTCATGAGTGGAATTTGGTAATATTGATCCATTCGTGATAGAGAATTTTGCCCTAATGAATGGAATTCGGTAGTATTAATTCCCACGTAATGGCGAATTTCGCCCTAATTAAAGGAATTTCGTAGCATTGATCTCCACGAAATGGTAAAATTGGCCCTAATGAATAAAATAAAGTAGTATTTATCTCCACGTAACGGTGAATTTCGCCATTAATGAAAGGAATTTGGTAGTATTAATCACCTCGAGATAATAAACTTCGCCCTTAATGAAAGGAATTTGGTGATATTAATCCCTTCTTGATTACGAATTTCGCCATTAAAGAATGGAATATGGAAGTAATGATCCCCTCGTGATGGTGAATTTTGCCATCATTGAATGGAATTTGGCAGTATTTATCCACTCGTGACGAAGAAATTCGCCATTAATGAATGGAATTTGGTAGAATTGATCCCCTCCTGATGGTGAATTTCGCATTTATTGAATGGAATTTAGTGGAATTGATGCCCTCGTGATGAAGAATTTCGCCATCATTGAATGGAATTTGGTAAAATTGATCCCCTCCTGATGGTGAATTTTGCCATTAATGAATGAAATTTGGTAGTATTGATGTCCACTTGATGGTGAATTTCGCCATCATTGAACGGAATTTGGTAGCATTGATCCCCTCGTGATGGTGAATTTCGCCATCATTGAATGGAATTTGGTAAAACTGATCCCATCGTGATGGCGAATTTCGCCAACATTGAATGGAATTTGGTAGAATTGATGCCCACTTGATGGCGAATTTCACCATCATTGAATGGAATTTGGTAAAATTGATCCCCTTGTGATGGTGAATTTCGCCATTAAGGAATGGAATTTGGTAGAATTGACGCCGCCGTGATGGTGAATTTCGTCATCATTGAATGGAATTTAGTAGCAACGATCCCCTCGTGATTATGAGTGCTGCCAATAATGAACGGAATTTGGTAGCATTGATCCCCTCGTAATGGTGAATTTCGCCATTATTGAATGGAATTTGGTAGAATTAATCCCCTATTGATGGCGAATTTCGCCAATAATGAATGGAATTTATTAGAATTAATCCTCTCGTGATGGTGAATTTCGCCATTATCGAATGAAATTTGGTAGAATTGATGCCCTCGTGATGGTGAAATTCGCCGGTAATAAATAAAATTTTGTAGCATTGATCCCCTCGTGATTATGAATTTTGCCATTAATGAATGGAATTTGGTAGTATTGATGCCCACTTGATGGTAAATTTCGCCATTATTAAATGGAATTTGGTAGCATTGATCCCCTCGTGATGGTGAGTTTCGCCAATAATGAATGGAATTTGGTAGAATTAATCTTATACTGATGGCGAATTCCGCCATTAATGAATGGAAATTGGTAGAATTAATCCTCTCGTGATGGTGCATTTTTATTAATGAATGGAATTTAGAAGCATTGATGCCCCCCGTGATGATTAATATCGCAGTAATTGAATGAAATTTGGTAGAATTAATCACCTCCTGAAGGTGAATTCCGCTATTTTTAAATGGAATTTGGTAGTATTGATGCCCACTTGATGGTAAATTTCGCCATTATTAAATGGAATTTGGTAGTATTGATGCCCACTTGATGGTAAATTTCGCCATTATTAAATGGAATTTCGTAGTATTGATGCCCACTTGATGGTGAATTTCGCCATCATTTAATGGAATTTAGTAAAATTGATCCCCTCGTGATAGTGAATTTTGCCAACACTGAATGGAATTTGGTAGTATTAAACCCATCGTAATGGTGAAATTCGCAATTACTGAATGAAATTTAGTAGCATTGATCCCCTCGTGATGGTGAATTTCGCCATTATTTAGTGGAATTTTTTAAAATTTATACCCTCCTGATTGTGCATTTCAACATTAATAAAAGTAATTTCGTAGTAATGATGCCCACGTGATGGTGAATTTCGAAAATGATGAAAGGAATATGGTAGAAAAGCTGACCACGTGATGGAGAATATCAAAATTAAGGAATGGAATAGATACCTTGGTGCAAACAAAATTTCGCCAATAGTCACGCGTCGATCAATACTGCAAATATGCAAGAGTTGAGCGCCAAATGCAAAGTCTCGTGAAGATAAATGCCTCCTCAAATATACAATAATTGTGCGCGAAATTCGAAGTGCCGTGTAGATCAGTGCTGCAAATATACAAGAGTTGAGCGCCAAATTCAAAGTCTCGTGAAGATAAATGCCTCCTCAAATATACAATAATTGTGCGCGAAATTCGAAGTGCCGTGTAGATCAGTGCTGCAAATATGCAAGAGTTGAGCGCCAAATGCAAAGTCTCGTGAAGATAAATGCCAGATCTAATATACAATAATTGTGCGCGAAATTCGAAGTGCCGTGTAGATCAGTGCTGCAAATATGCAAGAGTTGAGCGCCAAATGCAAAGTCTCGTGAAGATAAATGCCAGATCTAATATACAATAATTGTGCGCGAAATTCGAAGTGCCGTGTAGATCAGTGCTGCAAATATGCAAGAGTTGAGCGCCAAATGCAAAGTCTCGTGACGATAAATGCCTCCTCAAATATACAATAATTGTGCGCGAAATTCGAAGTGCCGTGTAGATCAGTGCTGCAAATATACAAGAGTTGAGCGCCAAATGCAAAGTCTCGTGAAGATAAATGCCTCCTCAAATATACAATAATTGTGCGCGAAATTCGAAGTGCCGTGTAGATCAGTGCTGCAAATATGCAAGAGTTGAGCGCCAAATGCAAAGTCTCGTGAAGATAAATGCCTCCTCAAATATACAATAATTGTGCGCGAAAATCGAAGTGCCGTGTAGATCAATGCTGCAAATATGCAAGAGTTGAGCGCCAAATGCAAAGTCTCGTGAAGATAAATGCCAGATCTAATATACAATAATTGTGCGCGAAATTCGAAGTGCCGTGTAGATCAGTGCTGCAAATATGCAAGAGTTGAGCGCCAAATGCAAAGTCTCGTGAAGATAAATGCCTCCTCAAATATCCAATAATTGTGCGCGAAATTCGAAGTGCCGTGTAGATCAGTGCTGCACATATGCAAGAGATGAACGCCAAATGCAAAGTCTCGTGACGATAAATGCCTCCTCAAATATACAATAATTGTGCGCGAAAATCGAAGTGCCGTGTAGATCAATGCTGCAAATATGCAAGAGATGAGCGCCAAATGCAAAGTCTCGTGAAGATAAATGCCAGATCTAATATACAATAATTGTGCGCGAAATTCGAAGTGCCGTGTAGATCAGTGCTGCAAATATGCAAGAGTTGAGCGCCAAATGCAAAGTCTCGTGAAGATAAATGCCAGATCTAATATACAATAATTGTGCGCGAAATTCGAAGTGCCGCGTAGATCAGTGCTGCAAATATGCAAGAGTTGAGCGCCAAATGCAAAGTCTCGTGAAGATAAATGCCTCCTCAAATATACAATAATTGTGCGCGAAATTCGAAGTGCCGTGTAGATCAGTGCTGCAAATATGCAAGAGTTGAGCGCCAAATGCAAAGTCTCGTGAAGATAAATGCCTCCTCAAATATACAATAATTGTGCGCGAAATTCGAAGTGCCGTGTAGATCAGTGCTGCAAATATGCAAGAGTTGAGCGCCAAATGCAAAGTCTCGTGACGATAAATGCCTCCTCAAATATACAATAATTGTGCGCGAAATTCGAAGTGCCGTGTAGATCAGTGCTGCAAATATACAAGAGTTGAGCGCCAAATGCAAAGTCTCGTGAAGATAAATGCCTCCTCAAATATACAATAATTGTGCGCGAAATTCGAAGTGCCGTGTAGATCAGTGCTGCAAATATGCAAGAGTTGAGCGCCAAATGCAAAGTCTCGTGAAGATAAATGCCTCCTCAAATATACAATAATTGTGCGCGAAATTCGAAGTGCCGTGTAGATCAGTGCTGCAAATATGCAAGAGTTGAGCGCCAAATGCAAAGTCTCGTGAAGATAAATGCCTCCTCAAATATACAATAATTGTGCGCGAAATTCGAAGTGCCGTGTAGATCAGTGCTGCAAATATGCAAGAGTTGAGCGCCAAATGCAAAGTCTCGTGAA
>JADWOT020000003.1:6236404-6296404 GCA_036345935.2 Taenia hydatigena
CAGCATCATAACAGCAAATTCTTGCATCTCTCAAATGCATTAGATAGCACTGAATGCATCTCTCCAAAGTCGTTTAGAGAAACGTGTCAGCGGTGTTGATGCGACATTTACTGAACACTTATCACTCAGGGTTAAACAAACTGTTCCATCACCATGACTTACATCACTTTCAGGCAAATGATTCCGCATGGCTTCAGCTTTATCGTAAGCAATGGCACACATAAGTGCTTACTACTTACTTTATTCTTGTGTCGTGATTAATGGAATGTGCCACGTGAAATGGTCACGTACTTGTTACATCATGTCCATCCGTCAATTGGGTTGTCTCTGCTGTAGACAAGTCAAAGTGCCTTATGCGAATCAGCCACTTCTTCATTGTCGCTCACATGGATATACCAGACGCCACCAGCTGAACGTGCCTGTAGGTGGGACTTTGAGAATTTATGAATGATACATTACTGAGATGGCGATGACACAGTGCATGTCAGCAAATGAAAGACCGCAAAATAAATTGCTCCTATTCATTTGAAAGGCGGTTGGATGTAGGTGGTGTACTCTGCTTGACTTAATCGTTGAAAGAGGCGCAACGGCAGAATCAGACCGAGCCAGTTAGCTAAGCGATCGACCAGTCACCTCATTCATTAAGCGAGGTCACATATTGTAGTGGTATACCCGTACTCAGGCTTGCGGTTTTAGCTGTGTATTGGTGTACGAATGTGCGGGCTTTTTCTTGTAATAAAGCAACATTCAGATCCTCGTAGCCTGGCCGCTTGGCCTTGTCTGCGAATGTGGTGGTGAAGAGGTTATCACGGTCAGTATGCGGGTGGATTCATTACCACTGCATGCATTATCTGCATGTCATGCAGAGAGATTAACTGACGCACGTGAGCCGGTTTCCATTAGAGTGACTGCTATGGCTGCTATTCTATGGCACAATTGGTTTTAGGGTCAGAGCGAAAAGGAGAAGATACAAATAGCAAAGCATCCTTCGCATCCTTCTATTGGGGACAGAATAAACTGCCAGTGTTTGCCTACTTTAAGGATTTGTATATTGTATTCTCTGATAGTCATTGCCATGGTTAGCTGCCAGTGGTACTCGGTAATGCTTTTGAAAGGACATATTGCAGTCTTATCTTACGTGTAACGCAGGAAGAATAGTTAATATCTCTAAATTGTTCACAGTCAAATGCAATCATAGGCCTTATCCTTTTTCATTATGATTTCGTCAGCTCTGTCAGTTGATCTAGTGATGGGTTCTCGTCTTACTTGCTTCCTTGATTGGAGACTTTTCTTCACCACCCAGATAACTTGACGCTTAACTTGGAGGTGTGTAAATAAGGTTAGGCGTTTCCTTCAAAAAGCGATGGTGATCAATCAGTAGTCCGAAAACGCCTATCTAGCCCTCTTGATTTTTGCTTCGAAATGGTAATTGAAATGGGTGTGATAGTAGTTGCAGGTGGAACATAGGCCCAATAGTCTACATTTATTCGTTTCTCCGATTTTATTCACGTCTTGGATGCACTGCATCTACGGCCATTCAAATAGCTGAAACCCATCAAACTCACACCCAGCTATGCCTTCCGATTTGGTCACAATTAACTGTTTCATTGGATCCCTTTTAGGTCAAATTCTAGCTTGAATAAATCAAATCACTTCCGTACTGCTTGCATTATCCAGGATGGTCTTTTTTTCCACATGTGGCAAACAAAAAGGTTGCACATTACTTAAAAAAATGCCTCACAAATGTGGTTTGAAACAATCTAAACTGAGGTTTACTTTTCATTAACGTAGTGAATTGATATAGCAATGGAGCAAATACTAAAGCAGGACTTTTACGTTAATTTCGTAAGCATACTTCCGAAGTCCCGCTGGATTGCATTTCAGCATAACTTAGGGGCATTGTTCGCCCAAAGCAATTCTTTTACTGTTGTTCCAGACTTCTTATACCCTCTGCTATAATCAGACAGTGGTGACGAAAAGTATACAAAATCTCCCAGCTTTTGGTAGAACAAGTCGTCTATAACTCCCTCCTACGAAGAGTCCTTGGGTGGATATCTGCCCTGTTCACATACAACGTCGGACAAGTCATTATGGTTGATCTACCACGTGACGCGAATGCCATCCGCTCCTACCATCTAGTCAAGTTTGCGATGAGTCGAAGAAGCGTCGTGGGCTGCTTACGGTCCTGTGCTACAAAGTTCTCAACTAGAGATTAACTTAAAACCCTTATATTGTGATTCACTGCATAATTCTCTAGCATCATGTTAGCCTTTCATTTTTGATTCCATTTGCTCACAAACAACTTCCATTCATTCTTACAAGCATTTGACAAGCTTGAAGGAGTTCCGTGCAGGATCCTTCTGACTTCCGTGTAGCTGAATTAATAGTAAACACAAATGTATTTCCATACTTGATCACATGATTGGGATTGCATTAGCGTTTCTAAGATTGCCTACAGTGGAGGAGAAAAGGATGATAGCAGAAGCATCAGCATTGGCGCCGATATCTGTTGAGTGAATGTAGTAACTGCCCGAAACTGGTTTAAAAGGCCATCTGTGTCGCTGATTCAGGCGCAATTCAAAAGCCATTTACAAATATCTGTCACGACAGTGCAAATGATGCAGCTCTTTCTCCACCAAGACACTTTCATGAGGTATTAATGCCGAGGATTTTGCCAAGACCGAAAGCTTCCTGCGTAACTTGAAAGGAAAGCTGGTAGAATGGACTCTTAAGTAAGAGAGAGAGCATGTTGAGACGTCCAAAGGACTAAAGCAAATGGTCCGATCCGCACGGTGTAAGCATTAACCAACTTTAAATCGAGCACTCCATGGTTTATGTTAGTTACTGACGTTAGTGAACCAGCCTTGGGAAACACGCCATCAATTGAGCAAAGGCCATAGTCAACAAAATGCTGGCGGATAGCATAGCACAGCATGATCTCTTTGCAACCTTGACAGTTGTTAGAAACTTGACGAACTGCCTGATAACGAGGATGTTCGCAGTGGGGGCGGGCTGTGGGGTGTTATCTAAGTGGTAACTACAATGTCGGAGGTAGACCAGCCGATTGTATCCCGGGATGATGACCAGAAGCTAAACAAATTCAAAGTTTTATTTGGGAAATGGAATGCAAATAGCAATGCACACACTTTGCCTTGCAAACACTGAAGTAGGACTTGTAATGGCATAGTTGCACCACCAAAGCAAAATGTTTTACTTACCATAACTAATTAAGGTGCTAAGCACGAGCTTGACCAATGCAAGCTCCTGAGGCACAAGTCCTTTTCTCAACTTCGAAGCATTAAATTGTTTAAATGCTTTAGCGACCAGTGGGCTTGATTGTCCATGCTTTCGAATATGAGTCCAGTTATTTCTTCGCGCATCGTTGGTCGCTACATGTAACGTGGCGGATGCAGGTGCAAAGCATGAACACCTTCCTCCAACAATCTTGCCCATTAATTACAAGCTTGACCTTGTTCCTTATATCCTAAGTCCCACGAAACTGTGCTTAACGCATTAGGTAGCCTGAATTTTTTGCATTAAAATGAAAGTCGGAAAAAGGGAGCAGAAACCGCTTTGAAGAAATATTCGACGGACGGGGGAGAGTTGCCTGCAGCTCTACGGAAACACGTTTATTAAAGTGAGACTTGTAAAACTAGGAACAAAATCAAGCTTGTAATTAATGGGCACGATTGTTCGAGGAAGGCGTCCATGCTTTGCACCAACATCAGCCACGTTACATGTAGCGACTAACGATGCTCGAAGAAATAACTGGACCTCTTTTCAATAGCATGGATCATTGAGCTTACTGGTTGCCGGAGCATTAAACAATCTCATGCATAAAAGTCAAAGGGAGGGCTTGTGCCTCGGGAGCTTGTGTTAGGCAAGTGCGTGCTTAATACCTTAACTAGTTATGGTAGTTAAAACATTTCGCTTTGGTTTCACAAATGAGCTTTACAAATCGTACTGCAAGTTCTCTATATTTACTTTTTTCTTGGTCTTCAAACCATTTAGGCAAGCACACTGACTGTGAACGGGAACCTACATTGGCAGCACTTGGACAAGAAAAGAAGCTGGAGGTATGCCTGACTGGAATACTCTTGCGCCTCGTACAGTCCTGACCACCCATCAGGAGATTCGAGTTCACCGAACGCATCTCACACACTCAAAAACATTCATCAACTGACCCCTAGACTCCTTGCGTACCATTTCTAATATTGTCTTCAGCAGCAGTCCTTTTTTCGTTCAAGCCCAAATCCGTCTTCGTTGCTAATATGCAGGCGTGGCCTTGTATGGACGTATCTCAACTAATAGTAGAGATGAGTTAACTTCGTGTGGGGTGCTACAGTGATTAAGGAATCGTCGAAAACATGTGCTTACTCATAGACACAGAAGTGATGAAGGCGGTTCTGTTTGTCTGTATCCTCTAGTATTTTGGGCTGTTGATCAGAGTGGTTGCTCTTCTGTCTCACAAAAATCCTTTGATCCATATTTTTAGGTTATTTTTTGAAGGGTGGATTACTACATGGAAGAGTTTAATATCATCCCCTTATCTCATTCTTTCGTGTAGTTGTTGTTCTGCGAAGAAATTGCCGCAGTTTTAACATTTAAACGCATTTCATTGTTTGTCGCAGTAAGCCGCACAAAGCAGTTACCCAAGCGGACAGCATTATTTGCAGAAGTACATGGAATTTTGTGCAAGCATGCTTTCAACTGAACCTTTATTACCAAAGCAGCCGACACAGGAATTAAAGCAACAGGGAAAACGCATGAATTTGTACTGCTTTACCAACGGGAAGATAATTTAAGCTTTGCTAACTCTAAACCGCTGCACAAGCTGATGAAATATAGCGGGAATGCATTGAAGGCACAGGTATCACGATGTTAGAAGGACTAGTGATGGTAGGAGTAGATGTCGTTCACGTGGTTCAGCTTGTGCCGTGGCCTGATATTAAGATAAGCCAAGATAAGCCAGTACTTTTGCCTCAGTGACACGAGGAAGGTGGAAACAAGACGTTTACAGAACTCTGCGGTTACGTGTGCTACATTTCATAAGCGCCTTGAGAAATCGCATTACTTTGCATCCTATAATTCTCTAACTAATCATCTATTTTAATTTCCCTGCTTTCTTCTTTACGAAAATGAAGGCTTCCATTCCAGTACTTGCCAAAGAGCTCTGGTGGTGGAATTAATGCACTCCCTTCTTTTCCAATCCATGTGATTGAAGTGACCTCATTGCTGTCTCATTCAAGCAGACCATAATTCACACTCACAGGATTAACTTTATGAAGCAGCACAACTCAAGAAATTGAAACATGATTGCGTAGGAAGCGATTTTGTCCGACGGTAAAAGGGAGAGTAGCGGGAGTGGCATTCAAACATTGACGCGAATAATGACCGGAAGCCGAGGTCATCAAAACTGCTCATGTGGCAGCAGAGTGTTTAGGGCTCTTTGCCAGTCTCACCAATGCAATCGAATGGCTAGCAGAGCAGCATATGACAAATCTTCCGCTCAAAAATGGCCAATTCTAATGAATGATTGAATAGGATGGAGTCATTCGCCTCATACACAGTGGATTGATGCTTGTTAAGAAGTGATGTCAAATCAAAACTCTCTCCAAATCTTACCGGTATGAGATAAAAAGGCAAGAAGAATTTTGCAGTTCGAGTGTTATTTGAAGCAAGGAATTGGTCTGTTTAATTAGAAGCTCTTTTGCTGCTACTTAACTCTGTTACTCATCTTAGTTAGTAGCATTGGCCACACATCAACTCAATAAGGTCGATCGACAAAATTGGAAACGAGGTTAGTATTCACTTCTGAAAGTTAAAGCACGCTAGGCTTAAGGAATGGTAAGTTATCGTTGACAAAATGCCTGGCACAAATAATCCATTCAAATGGACGTAATAAATCCTTTCTCAGATTATAGCCCATGAAATAGCAAACTTGGTAGCTGCAGCTTTTAAATCCCATCGTGTGGTAAGATTGTTGTAGAAGCATTAACCACGCCAACTCGAACTAAAAAAATAAATGTCGTTAGCCTTTTAAGCCTCTTATGTGTTCACCAAACCATTGAATGAAAGAATGAGTACTTTGGTACACTTGACATCACAAGTGAGGGGTAAGTGGCATAAGAATAGAAACCAAATGGGTAGAATACACACCACGCACTTAAGCAGAAAGTAGGGGAAGGATGATTCAAGGACTAGAGGTGGATAGATCCTGCGAAACTCAAGTAACTTTACCACATACTTGCATTTGGATTTAGCTGATCCATTTTTTAAAGAGAAGAAAATCACAAAGGAAGAAAGTAAGGCAATGATTTGAACATTAGTACAATCGACTGTATTGAATGAGAAACAAAACCTAGTGAAGATGAAGCAAATTAGGCACTCTCTAGAACAGAAACAAATAACATTTTAGGCATCAGAGAAATTCTTTCTTCTTTTGAACTAAAAGGAGGATCGGTCTAGCAGCTATCGTCTGTTTAATAGTCGCGAGCTAAGTCGGTTACCGGTCTAATGATTTACCCTCTCTTAAGTAGCAATAAAGCAAATCAAAACCACCTCCCACTGTCAAGATAACAATCCGCATTCAATCCCACTTCACTAGCGACTTGAGTAGCTTACATGATTAGCGAAGCGATGGATTCAGTTACAACAAGCTGGGCAGCATTTCTTCCGGAGAGGGTCTCACATTCACCGTAAGAGTTAAACTAACTAATCACGCTGCTCAGCCAACCAAAATCCATTTAATTCATTCATAGCTCATTGCCCTTCCACCTCTCCTGTAATTAACAGACCACAAGTAAAACCTGCATCTTCTGATATTTTCTAATCACAACTGCAATAAGCAAATCAAGTGGGCATTGCAATGACACTACGAGATACGAACATTGCTTTGTCGTCATTAGCATCCACACCACTCACGTGAAGTGCATACACTCAGCAAGCGGGATTGGTGAGTCTGCCAAATACAAGTCCATCATTGCCAATAGCAGGGTCGAGAAGAATCTCATTGGACGACAGCTCATTTGCTTTGTCTACAAAGGGCTGTTCCACGAGATTGAACTCGTCATTTGAGCGATTTATAGCGTGAGCAAATTTGGCGTCGTCAAACTGAAGTCATCAAGGGACCACAAAATCGTTCTGAGTTAAACCTTCGGTGAAGACATGGACAATGTGCAGTTTGGATCGAGAAGCAATGCCACGATCTGTACAGCTGCTGCCCAAACTGCAATGTTTACCTCCAGATCTTTGAACGAGGCGAGTTCAAATTGCAGTGTTGTACAAATTTCGCACAACAGTCATTGTTTCACTTGACAGAAGATTGGCCCGAAGGAAGCCGCGTGTCCCGACTTCTCACCTTAAAGGTAATAGCGACCATGTAAACCCACTGCACACATACGCCAATTTATTCCAATCCCCGTCCCCTCCAACCACACGATCGTCCACCTTCCACTCCGACGTAACAGGGTTAATGATAGACAACAGGGCTTTGCTCTACCTTTATTCCATAATTCAATCGTTCCACTACCCAGCAAGTTACTACCGTTGGAAGAAAGGATGACATTCAAGGAACAAACGTCATCACAAACTACCATGGATAAGAAGACCTAGGTGGAGGAGAGTCCCCATGCATCCCATTTTAGCCTATACAACCCATGTTGTACACACTACTGAAGCTACTCCCAATCGCACACAGGGTAGCTCCCCTCCTCACTAGGACGACAAACCTGCCGTCACGTTGTCGCCGTCGAAGATGACGTCTGTAACGCTCCGCCTAGCAAACACCCATGACACTCTCATCAAACCTCACTCACAATACTGCCAAAAACAGAACAGAACCTCCAAAGTGCACACAAATAATCGTCGAATGCAAAAGCTTCAAACTGAAAAGACCAAGTGATGAAACAAGACCACTCGTTAGCCACAATGGTGAGCGCACCGCAGCAGAACAGCGTCCACTATAAATCAAACAGAAACATTTCTATTGTCACTCCGCTGTCAACAACAGGACCGCCTTTTCTCATGCCTCGAGCATCCTCGCCCTCAATAAGCTACGCGAATATTCCACGCGGAAAGCTCAAATTGTTGAGACTCAGAGACGAGCTACGATTATCGTGTCTTCAATGCTCAAACACTTCGACCATTCGAAGATGCCGAATGCACTCACGAGAGTAAGAAGAACAAACACCAACAATATAAACAACCTGTTCGCCTTGCATAACCTCAACAACTCAATCGACCTCACTTGCATCAGCCATTCATTCTTGCACACACCTACGTTCTGAATTCAACGCGAGCAATAAAGTGCAGACACTAGTCGAATGAAACCATGGCCTAGTCAACGCACAAACCAAGCAAAACTCACTGCAATCCAATTTCACAGCCGTCAACTGTTCCACAAATCGCTCTCCCAATTCGCTTGCCGCACGACCAGCCTCGTACTTCTTGCTCCACGTACACACGCCATCTACACCCTTCAACCACTTGCGCAAAACAAATTCCACTCCCTCCTCCGCGTTCACATCCTACACAAGCGTCATCGTCAACAACAGCCATAACTACCCAACTTACCATGTAGAGAATATCAGCTGCATTCTTCGGACTATTGTGCGTTGATAGCAGCAGTTCACGAAATAGACTACTTGCCTTAATCTTCGGCTCTTTCAATCCCAGTCTCTAAAAGGATAAGGTATGAGTAAAACGGGGCGTACTTCAAGAAGGCGTTTCCCACATTCCTCAACCAATGCGGAAGCACGATTGATAATGCACATGGCAATAGCATGGGATGTCCCGCAACCAAAGAGCTTTGCGCGGTGCTTGAACTCATGGGGAATGTACACTACATCACCAGATGCAAAAACCCCCTTCAGCTCACTCTCCGCTTCCCCATGTCTCAGCGAATAGACGCTGATTTCGAGGCAGCCCTTCATTACCATAATAAATATTTCACCAGGTAGGGTAACGTGGAATTTGGCAAGATTGACGAGAGGCCCGATGAATTCCTTATTTACAAAAGTAACAACCGAATATAGGGGACCATTGATGACCTCCTCAAGGAAGCCGAGGTGCATCGCAAGTTTGTTGTCGAAACGCTCTGGGAGAAGGATCCGAAAACTTGAACCCATCTACAAAGAGATGAGGTGAGGAAGAAAGACTTGATAACCAGAAAATTCCACTGAATGACATGAAGGGAAGTAAACATCAATAAGTGCCCTCCTGCATGGGATTGGTTAGCCTCTTCTCCCCTGTCTGCTGTGGATTCATGGGAGACATTCGGGTTGGTCAAAGGAAACAGCAGCACTAATTGAGAAACGGCGCTGATTGAGATTAAGGATCAACTTTTGCCTAAGGTTAGTCAAAATAACAAACAATTATAATGAGCTAATTAAGTATCCTCAATGGTGGAATGAGAAAAGATACTCAATGTAGTACGCGGAAATAGAGCATTCCCCATCAATCATAACACGACAGCACGAGATTCCACAATTTTACCAGATGAGGTCGCAGCTGCACCCCCACAAGGTTCCTCGGCCTCAGGCACGAATTAGCCCACATTCGTGAAACACGCCAGGACAAATCACACATTTCAGGACTAAAAAGTGCGACAATCATTTCCATTTCTATCCATATCATAAAGGAACTTTCTTCTGCCAATACTACTGACCGAGCATTAAACCACTAAACATTTCGATATCGTTTACCAAACCGGCTGCAAGCCACATTCCAATATAGTGCACTCCCACACCAATACAAGCCCGATAAATAGAACTCAAGGATTTCAAACAATCGCCAGTGTCATGACTAGTCGCCAACTTTCGAAAACGCAAATGGCAAAACATCAAGGTAACTTATCTCTTGTGAGGGGCAAAATGCACCCAAAGACGCACAAAACCTAATATCCGATGGACTTTAGCGAAACTAAACACACTTCAGCGGATCCCAGTCAACCATCAACCCTCGTGCACTGAGGACATCCCATAACACCACCACCTATAGTCCAACCAAATCACTTCCACCGAACATAGCGTTCGTGAACACAAAAGGAGTGTCAAAAACAGCTCACCCTAAATTCATTCCAAATAACCGGTCAGTAGGCCCGACACGGATTGTATACTTTGCTCTTGGCACCCGGGGCCGGAATAATTTCCCCGCCGTATCGAAACCGCAGCTCTTCTCTAGCAATCAACCTGCCCCGACCGGCATCTCCACACGAAGAGCTCATTGGCTTCAAACCATAGTAATTACTACAACCAAAGATCAGAACTGATAGATACCTACTCTAGGAAGTCCACAAACGAAACTCCACCAAGAATAATTCCCATCACAGTCTCTCCCGCGGCAAGAGCATTAACAGCTCTGTCACCCACAACACGCGCCAAATGAAGGGAAGACGCTTCTTCCGATTCCACTAGCCCGACGTTCAGTTCGCGGTCACCCAACTCCGATGTCGAGTTCGTCAACGGCTAGGAAAGAAGATGTAGAGGGTTTAATTATTTCCAGACAGGCGAATTAGGGCATTTTAGACCCTGATCGATTTACCTGGTTTTTTTG
The DNA here is from genome assembly GCA_036345935.2 of Taenia hydatigena. Taxonomy (NCBI): domain Eukaryota; kingdom Metazoa; phylum Platyhelminthes; class Cestoda; order Cyclophyllidea; family Taeniidae; genus Taenia; species Taenia hydatigena. Next base: position 6,246,959 of record JADWOT020000003.1, read on the forward strand.
CAAATTCGCTTTCTCTTCTTCTGTTCCTCCGTAACAGCTGCCGGTTGTGGTTTGATGTCGACGTTCCCAGCAAGCATCTCGACCATTTTAAGGACTTCCTGGTAAATTGCCTTTTGTTCTGCGTCCTGAGAAATAATCACACCATGTAAATAACAAAGGCATCGCAAAACTCGGTTATCTTGCCTAGCCTTAGGCTAGCTGAAAAATGGCAAGATAAACGCATCCCTCTCTTCTCCTTCCTTAGTCTATGAAACTCAGATGCCAAGAGCTCCGAAATCCTCGAGACAACTTCGCACTCCCGCTTAAATAGCGTGCAGACGAAACGACTGATTTAAAGTCGAATGCCCTTTATAACAAGGTCAACTAAACAAAACCACATATATATTGTTAAAAGCTAACTGCGAATTAACGATGCACAAACTCAACAAATAATTCGCCTGAATCGAGTACTCTTACTTTTTGAAGTTATTATCGAAAAAAGGTTACGTTGTGCTTAATCCTCACAGGTTCAACCTAATCTGTTGCAGTCTGTGCGATTTCCTTCCATATTTTCGACTGTTATGCATACAGAAGTGCGAGGCTCGCAGCATTGGCTCAGATAACAGATTACATTTTTCAATATTTTGTTCGAATCTGTTGTAGTGTTTTGCTTGTTGGAACTACCGGTCTCGGTGAAGGTCACAGAGGTGGCCGTGCTGCCCTATCTGCGTAGGTTGGCCTGCAGGCCATGCCAGCAGCCTATTTCCCTCTGTCCGGTGAATATATATATATATTCTACCCTAGCATTCTGCCTTCTTTTGCCTTCGAGAGAGCCTCGTGACGCTACACTTTGCTACATTAACAGCATCTTCGCAGACTCCCGTGACATTGTCATCCACCTCCTCGCCCTTATGACCAACTCTGACACAAGAAAAATAAAATGTCTTACTGTAGCGTCCCGAGGCTCTCTCGAAGACAAAAAAGGCAGAATGCTAGAGTAGAATATATGCATATATTTACCCACAACTGAGCTCCCAACTTATCATATCATGTCCCACAATGTATCCATGCATCAGATCTCGAAGATCTCACTGTCCAAATATGTTTATTCGAGAACACAAATACGCCCAGAAGGCCACTGCTGCAGCATAGGTTAACCACACAAAGCACTTCGCCCACCCTCAACCTACGGCCACGTTGCCTGCTTTTCCACTTTATCCAGCCTGTGCAAAAGTGCGAGGGGATCAATTTCACCCTTTCATGAAACTCGTCAGTTCGATTCCAATTACCACTGAAATACGGAAGTTGCTTAACACTGTGACAGCAGTTGATTGCTGAGCATGCTACTTCAGAAGAGCGATAACTTGTTGCGTTTATTGAATGACCGATAGCATTAGGAGTAAGTTTGGCTGTGTGGATGGATTTGTAGCAGAATGACTACAGTCTGGTCAAGGAATGAGTTCAATTCTGGTGACTTGGTAAGGGTTGTTGTACCAACCAAGACAAAGACAAATGCGTGATGGATGCAGGTTGTTCCGCCATGTAGGAAGTGACCAAATGTGCCCAAGTTCGCGAGTCACTGCAAGCTGCCGAGTCCGCTAGTCGCAGTCACTAAGTCACATTTTATTTGGGTCTGTTTGGTACCGGCATGCCATCAGGCATAATCACTCTCAACCTTGAGGTTAATCAGCACATTCAAGTAAGCGCTGCTGAGTTTTCCACTGTCGTGTATAACAGCATCGAAAGAATCCGAACGAGACAGACTTTGTTTAATGGACATAATGATGCTCTTAAGACCACGATCCAGTTCCTCATAGCATGTGCTACAAATCTTAATAAAGGTCTGTGTCATTTTTCCTTTTCTATTATTACTATTATTGCCCAGACACAGTCCGTGGACCCCGGGAGAGACTTACTGCACTCGATGCATTCAGTTTATGGTTCTGTACCCAGCTTCGGACTGTACGAAGCGTCGCGTCATTTGCAAAATATTCTGCCTCCTAGCTTCTACTTTCCAACTTCCATGAAACAGGTTGAATCACTTTGTCAAGTGTCTCAAACTAAAACTATTCATTTGATCATGCTGTCTCTTTAAATGTTAAGAATGGGCAAAAGATAAAAAACCCAAACCAAATATTTGGTTATATCGAAAAGGAAATGCTCTACAATTATTGAGGGAACAAAAATATTCTCTTTGACAAATGATCGTGCGAATCAACACATTCGCAATCAGGCTTTGGCCTCGCTAATTTATTAGCATTAGCAAGTTTATTTCCAGCCCACCATCCTGATTGTCGTTAGTATGACAGTTCACTAAGACTTTAAATACCCTTTGGTTACGCTTTAGACCTGTTTGCCACAAGGCCACGTATTAGGCACCAGAGCATTCTAGCGCCCATTGTTTGCTGATTACTATCCATTGCCATGCACTTCATGCATTGGCAAGTGAAGATAGTCCTCCATGTGAGGAAGGCCCAAAGGTGCACTTTGCCTTCAGTGCTTTGCAAGCGACCGTTCCGCCTTCATTGTTCCTCTTCCCTCTTTATGATGCTACTCGTGATAGCAGCGCGTCAAGCATTCCTTACACTTGTCAGTCCAAAGAATCTAAATGAAGCACACCAATGTGAGCTCCTTCCAAATGATCCATCTTGCTCGGTAATAGAACCTGTTTATTCGAGTTCACTTACCAGCCACATAAGGCATTACTTTAACATGACGCTTTGCACCTTTGACTGAAGAGCAATTGATGGCCGAATGACCGATGTTAGTCACTGCTCTTACACAAATTCGGAGTTAGCCTGCATGGGTGGGATGACTGGGGATCACGACAGGACGAGGGTGAGTAGTTCCGAAAGCAAATGTGCCTAAAGGTACCATGGGAGTTGCTACTATTAAGTCTAACATTCCTGTGAGATTTCTATGTAGTCTAAATGACTGTTAGTTTCTTTGCCCAGAATTACTCATAGAATGCCCAAAAGAAGTAAATATTTTCAATTTCTGTAGTGTCAAGCACTTTGGAATGCTACCTAATATACTACCTCACATTTACCAACCCCACTTTTGCAAGTGACACTCCTCATTTCCAAAGCAAACGTTCGCCAGATATGTGAGCGCTAGAGATCGAGAAAGAACAGCTAAGAACAGTTTCTCGAAATCAACAGAGACAGCCAATGCCTGTTTCGTTGGCAAGTTACCAGCAACTCTTTGGTAAAGCGCGACGAACAGGAGAATGCAATCAAATAGTCGCTTAAAAGCAGCAACAATGAATGCTTCTGAACGTCTGCATGTAGACGTTTCTACACCACATTTTTATACAATAATTAGGTGGACAGTGAGGGCCTTTGGCCAGAAATGTACTTTCACTTGCAAGACGGTAACAAATCTTCATTACACAGTTTACTGCGCATTTCAATACTATGCAATTAGCTTAAAAATGAATGGCGGGTAGGGCAACAAAGATAGTCTGTGCATAAATTGCAAAAGTTAATCGAAATGCCGCAATACATTCTCGACAATGTAGAGGTTCAGATTAGTTAGCTGCATGCAAACATTGATGTATTCGTTGACTTATTGCGATCTAATAGGAATTGTGCATGGCTTTCCTGCTTCTCCTTCCTAACCTCCTTTACACTATTCAAATACCGAACTCAATTTTTCTCACCGAATCCATCGCCATGTTGGAAATATTTACTGTTTGTGAATACCAACACAGTTCTTTCTTTTGCCTTCGTTTCCATCTCCTGCATTTTCACCCACCTTGCTCACCTTTTGATTTGTAAGACTAATGCCGAAATGAGCGAGGACCAACACATGGAAACCACAAATCAGGGGCCCAAGAAGAATACTTGCTAGGTGAAGCACTCGCCTGTCTCCTCTCCGTTTCGTTTCATCGCACGTCTTCCTGTGTAGCATGAAAGGAATTTATTAGCTTAGCCTAATTTTGTGGTGGTTTTCAAGCGGCACTTTCAGTTGTCGCAGTTATTTACAAGTCCAGGCAGCAACATATTAGCAAACGACCATTGCAGCCGTGAATGCACAATAAAACCCTCATTCCATGTGGGTAAGCCTATGTCGAATCCATTGGGTTCGCTTGCCATTCAATTAGGACTCCAAGTAAAGGACAGCAACCCAAGAGCACAATGAAGTTCAGCCTGCTGGGAGGATCATGCACATTTGTGCTTTGTGCTATTATTGCACAGTAAATCTATTTACTGAGGTCACTTTTCTTACAAGTTGCCCACCCTTCACTGATCTGTCGCATTTATCTGTGGTTTGGAATGAATTGCACTGAGATTGGTAATATAAGGCTACCATGGCTAATTGTCAGTGTTAATTATACCACACTGACGTGGAGATTTTCCCACGAAATAGGACGTGTCAATGGGCAGCTACGCTTGTTGGTGTCCTTTAACATCAAACAGCTCACAAGATACTGCAAATGAAAAGCCTCTGTGCACACATTCTTCATCGTACAGTTGAATCAAAACACTGGGATTCCTTATTCTGCTGGTCGAATTCGCCTTCGAAGCCTGGCATGGAAGGTAAACGACAAATGGAAAGGTAACGGATTTCACCAACTGACGAGTTTGAGAACTTTTGGGCACAGCAGAAGTAACTTTTAAATGTCAGATCTGTAAGCGTTCTTACCTCTGTCATTTCTGTATGCTTAGGCATGAGAATCAGGTAAAGCGCACCTGAAGGTTGCCGTAGGTGAGAAGTGGCTGTTCCTGCAGCATGACTGCCACAAGTTGAGTCGATGAGCCGTCCCACCCTTCGGTGGCGAGTTAGCACCACCTGGACACGTCATTCCGTCCATCCACAACCGAGACTTGCTTCGACCCCACTCACTGCTCGTGGACCACGTGCCAACCTGAGTTGTGCAAACAATGCATGAAATGTCCGTAGGCTGCAATTTGTGTAACTTGGCGTCACTCACACCTTAACAACGCAATGGCGAAATCCAAATCATACCACTCTGACCAGAGTACGCAAATTACTTAAATTCTTATTGTCGTATCACACCAATGGTGCATGTGTATGGATTCTTTGTTCATATAATTTCAAATAATGGCAAAAATGCAAAATATGGAACAAGGCATTTTAAAAAAAGGAAAGTTGCAAGACAGACAGGAAAGGAATTGTCCCCGTGAATAAATTCGAACAAGTGCATGGGGTAGAAATGACCTTGAACCAATTCATCCGACCACTGGACGTTCTGGAATTGATATTCAAGAAGTCGGACACATCGAAACATTTGTTGGGCAAGGAACTGGTTGGTTTTGCATCCCAAGTTTATTTCTATCGATCGCATCAAGCTGGAGGGAGAAGTCACACTTCACTTGTGCTCATTCTACATTTGTGCTGCCTCGGCTCACTTCATTTACTGAATCACGAGTTTTTGGTTTCCTCAACCTTGGGTATTACCGAAGTTACTTGGTGAGAATGTCCAATGACATACCATAATTTGCTGGCAGATCAGAGGAGGAGAGTGGAATCAGGTCCTTCTCATCCAGCCTGCATATTTTACGCCACTCAAACAAGTAAAGCAGGCCTTCGGATGTGGGTATTACTCGTTAGTGCATAGCTTACGAATGAAGTGCTACATGTTGGCACTGTTCAAAGTACCAGATGAGTGAAAATTTGTTCTTACCGCTTCACCTCCGAGGCATTGCTTCTGGCAAATGATGTATTTGAGCTGATTAATTAATGTGATTTAACATGGTATTGAAAACTACTCCTGAAGAAGCACGAAAGAGGAGTGGGAGGACCTTTGCCGTTAAAACAGAGAAACGTTGCCAACTTTGTGCACCAATCCTGAATGTCGAGGATGTGGACGTGAAAGAACTTGGACGGTGATTACGGATCTCCAGTCTACTGCATCTTGGCTTTCATTGAAATACACACAGCTCCAATTATGCTATCCGCATTCTTAGGTATTTCGAGTCAACAACAATTGTGGCTTTCATTTATCAATCAGAGATTGCTCGTGGCCTTTTTCAAACACAACACATTGTGCCTACACGGTATCTTTTCTGATAAGGGCATACATGCAGCTCTTTTTGATCGAAGAGAGAAATGTGCTTTAAAGAAAATGATGAACGCACAACCACATGCGTTTAAGTTCCTTTTTAGATTATAGGAACTTTGGAAGTCTTAAACGAGACAATGATTTCTCAAGTTTTAAGCCTATACATCCAATGAGCACATCTGTTTTAGTGTTTTTTTTAGGCCTTTCATATTCTTTGTTGATATTTTGAATAGATTGTGTCGCATTTGTTCGTGGAAAGCAAGGAACACTCGTGAGAAAGTTGTCCTCCTTGTTTTCTTCATGCGCTTTGATGCTACGTAATGGCCGACGAGTCACATCCCACCTATGATTGCTGACATTTGTAAGTGTGCGATTGTCCAACAAAAACCTTCCTCACCATGCATAAGTGCTGCTTAAATTGCACATGTACTGCTCATTTCATAGACTAAGCAACAGAGTTTCGCATAATTATTTGCTGCGAATTGAGGTTATTAGCGGTTCTCAAATTAATATACAATAAAGTAGCCAACAAAAACAGAGTTGACAAGCAAGCTTCTGAAATGTTAGTAAAGATGATCGTGAGTTGTTGATGTTGTTGTTGCAGTAGGCGCCCCAATTAGCAACGTCTATGTGCAGTTGGAAATGATATACTTGAGGTTGGAGACCATCCCCGACCTCCTTCAGAAGGTCAAGCAACTTGCGCGAACGCATGCAATACCCTCCTGTCGCACTTGTGTGTTTGGTATAAAAATCTCCCAATTGAAGTCACTGTTTCTTTGTTGCACGTTATTCTACCTTCTTGTGTGCAATTTAATGCGTGTGTTCGTGTTTAAATGGACTGTACTGACCTCAAGCTGATCGCAAATGAATGTCTACTTTGTTCTGCAATCCTACCAGCGGTCAACTTCACAAACCTCATGTAGGAACCATGCCACATGGACACAGAGGCGTCACCGAACTTTGCATTGATGTGTCGCCAAATGTCCTGTGCGGTCCTCACTTCGAACGGCAAAGCGTCTTTCTATTAAATGCAGGGACACGGGCATTGTCAAAGACTAAATTATGAGACAAACTGTCCAGCATTTTGCTTATCCCTCAATAAGACGCCTTTTTCGGAGGTCGCATGTGCCGTATTATCGCAAAGCGAGGAGTGTTACCACGATGGTGTTGTGATGAAATGCCAAGAAAGGACGTCCGTAAAGTGATGCAGACGCTCTGCCCTACAGCCTGGATGCAGCAAAAGCAGAAGACGTGACGAGAGCTTCCTTTTGTCTTTCTGCCGAACCCATAGCTGTAGTCTAGGACTCGTCCAGCAAGACGAAACAGCAGGTATGGCAACAACTGAAAAAATCGTCTCTAGAGAATAAATTTGTAGAATATTGCTAGGATGATGATCTTTCAAGTATCTGTCTACATCAGAGGCGTTGGTGCAAACTGTTATGCAATAGAGATGCCTGTGACGGGGCGAAGTGAATTAGTGGAGGATGCTAGGTATTGCACAATGCTTGCTAAAACCTGTGGCACTACAAACACCCATTTGAGAAGCCTTAAATCACAGTGACCGTGTCACTTGAGTTTCGTCCCACAAGGTTGACAGGAAAAGGGCATTTGTTTGCATCGGAGGCCATGCAGCATTTTTACAAAATATGCTGCCATTCAATGGCATTATTGTCATTCCATTAGTTATTGGTTATGTCTATGCAGCGAAACTTGTGACCAAACAAATGTGAATGAGAATGTGCTTGCGCGTTTATTACCCCTTTTGAGCCATCTAAGGCATTGGTTTACCAAGTGTTCGAGAAAATCATTCATTCAGGTTATGACGAATGATGAATCCACCCCATTGCTTTGCCAACTTGGGAGTGCTATTTGCATGGGAGAAGCCATTGGACTTAAAACCATCAAATTCTAGTGCCATGGCATGCAGGGTGAAATGAATGTGCAACCAGTTGCATTTCCCTTGGTGATAGAGTAGTCGTTTGATAATTTGGTGCTGTGTGCGTGTGTGTCGTTTTGTGAGGCAACACTGAGAGTGATGAGTAGAGTTGGAGGCAGGACAGTCAATTGTTGGCATAGCTGACTTCACTGTATAAACACATATTGTCTGTGGAGCGATATATTCATTCCCTTGTGATTTAGATTAAAGTATACTTGAACCAAGAGCACAAAAAGCCAGCAGGAGGAGAGAACAGGGTGGTGAGGTGGCGAGGCTTCTTTGGGTGTGGATGAATAGGCTGGCACGTACTGCTGTGATTAGCTGAGTACCTTTGTCAAGTGGAAATGGGGATCAGCGTCATGAGTCACAATTAATGCGTCAGTAGCACTCTATTCTTAGGTGCTTAGTTCGAAGGCGAAGGCGTAGGAGAAGCCACTAGACTGACAACCGTCGAATTCCAATGCCACGAAGAGCGTCTTTCCACGTGGCAGTCCTCCTAACGCATCCACATGCAAACGCCACTCACCCTCCTCCTTCCAATCGCTTATCTATGCCCCTCTTTATAGTATTCTATAAAAATTTGTTTTGCAATCATGATGACACTAAGTAGATTGACTGCGCGACAAGTTCTGTTCCCTTCCTGATAACGTAGTCGTTTGACATTGTGTGCATCCCGCTGAGCTTCGCTATACATTACTTCCAAATCAATTTTACACATTTCAGTAAGCTTTCCTAACTCCTATGTTCTGGCAGATGCTAGCAGGACAGAGTAAAATAAGCCTCTTATTACATCCATTTGACATCAAAACCATCTTTCTTTAAACTTTTCAAATCAACTAACTCATCTCCTTACTGGCCGAACATGATATTAACTCTTGCATCGTACATCAGAAATGTGGCAATTTATCTCCAACTCCCAGATTCTTCTGTCAGGACTTCGTTCTAGCAGTGGACGTCTTTTCCAAGTACATTTGACTTAGGTTGGAGTAGAAGCTACGAATGCGTGGGTGTAGACGAATCAGAGTTGCCACCAATGTGAGTGGGTGAGGGCGTGTAGGCAGCTATGTAGACCATGCAATGTGGATTGTAGAAGCAATTTTGGAATGGCTTCCTTCTTGCAATGCAATGGCCTATTTTCCTATCATTCATCTCACATCAGTGCGAAGGTGTGTGAGCCCACTCAGGAGCAATCACTTCTCGCATATATCATCCCCAAGTGTGCGTCACATGTGAGAAAGTACTTCCATGTCTCCTACTTCCTTCGACGTCGCACACTTTTAAAGTGGGTTCATGGTATGCATTTGTAATAAAAGGGTGCGAAAGCATTTGGTAGGGACGGTAACTTCTGAGACGACAACGTGCTTTTACTACGCATTCCCTGAGGCTGGTGAGTGTGGAGGTCAAATTTGGGCAAAAGTTCATGTGCTACGCATTCTACGACAAGTTAGACAACAGGGCAAAGTGGTCCACTTCATTGGACTACTGAATAACAGACTCATTCTCAGCACATTCGTTCACAGTGTTGATGCATGTGTGCGGAACGGTTAGTCGACTTGTATCATGATGCTCTGAGGGCAGATGGTGAAGGCTTTACACCCTTCAGAATGTTGTCTGTAAGTACATGTGATTAAACTACATCATTCGGGAGGTTGATAAGTTGTAACATCGCCTTCCCTTTATGCATTGATGGCGTGACTGTCATAACTGAGGGATTCGGCGATCGGATGGAAGGTAAGACCTTTAGTTTGCCTCAGATGCATAATTTCCTACTTCAAAGTACTTAGCTACGTTCAAAAATGGCTTTTTTGTAATTCTGAAAGAAATTTTAATAAATATCAGCCTTTGTTTAAAAGTCGTCATGCCCTGTCACACTTCCTTCACGTGGTATAAATGTTTGCATCGCTTTGTGCTACTAGTGGATAGAAGTAGTAGTGTCGTGGCTACCTTCATTGAAATGATGTTTGACTCCGCTTTAATGCCACAATATCAACACAAAGACCGCATACCAACACTGTGCAGGCTTATACTGTGATGAAAATATCCCAGACTTTCCGGTTGAAGGAGAACTACGACAATCGCAACGGCTATCTCATTCACTTTACACACCCTTCTATACAGCATCTGCAAATTCCACCGTCAAGTCATCGTGTCCTCCCTAAGTTTCGGTCAAAATTAACTTCTGATCTAGTTGGTAAAGCAAGGCTACAGGTGAAATTGCATGCAAAGAACATGTTGACTGCCTTCACAGCACCGTGTCGCAATGTTTCTTATCCGTGCCAGAGACAAGCACCGAAATTATGAATGAGTGTGTGACGTGTTCCTCCGGCGTTAAGGTGCTTTACCGTGTTGTATCAATTGTAATACGGTACGTGACAGATTTCAAAACCCCTTCTCGTGCTGTCTTGAGGCCAATAGGGCTGAAGCCATTGGTTGGTGAAAGTGATTTCTCCCATTTCACAAAATCACAGTTGGACTCGCTACCGCACATTTACTACCGGTGTGAATAACTCAAGACGCAGGCGCATAAAATGGGGCATCTTGTCAGTAAAACAGTTACACTGCAGTTTGTTCCAAAAAAGGTGCAAGGATGAATAGGAGGTGTGCGATCGCAACGTCGGGAACTGATGGGCTCTTATTAAATACAATTGCGTTTCATGTACGTCAGCTGGGTGGCAGTACAAGAAATCTGTTTGCCGGCAAGCCGACAAATAAACTCAACCTGATGAGAAAACCACAAATAAGACTTTGAAGGTGGAACCAAGGAAAATGCCAAGTGGATGTTGGCATTGCGAAAACTGGATGTTGTGGGAAAAACAGCCGAATTGGTATGTATTGCTAAACGTAAAGATAGCGAAAGATCAGCTGTTGGAAGGAGGAGTGTGAGCAGTTCTTGTGTGAGTATGCTTAGAGAGGACCGTCGCGTAGAAAAGTTTTCCTCATGGCCATGAAATTTGATGGTTTCCAGTCTAGTGGCTTCGCCTGCACAAGCAACAATCTCAAGTTCACAAACCTCTCTTTTCCATTAACTACAAAGTCACGAAGAAGATTGGTGATTTATTGAGACCTCAAAGAACGAATTCGCAGAACGTTTGGTGAACTACTGTTCTGGATAGCTCAAAATGAGTACAATGTGCACAAGCATTGTGGATTTGGCATTGGGATGGGCACAATTCCCAAACCTTAACAAAACCTCATTCATTGCATTATTCTCGTTCCTCTTTTCGCTCTTATCACTTTCTCTTGACTTAGCAACCGGCTGCCGAAGTATTAATGTGAAGTCCCTGAGTACAGAGTTACGTGCTCCAAATCAATGAATGAAAGGCAGTTGAAAAAGGGTCGCTCGAAGCAGCGACAGCTCTCATCGCCGTGTCTCCTAATGCTTACTCAAGCTTCCGGGTGAAAGGGCCTCCGCGTGAGACTCAAGATGGTTGATTTAATTGTTAACACGTACCATTCCTCATGACTTGGTGCAAAAATCGGCATTTTAGTGAATCGCTTGAAGACAATTAATCGCCTAAAGAAATTGAGAATTTAAATGATATAAATGCTCCTCCGCCTCGAGTAAAATTTGAAGGACTACTGTTAGTCCCTTCTATGAACGGCAGAAGAGGTCTCTTCATTCCATAAAGCAACATTGACATTGTCTGCAGCTGTTCCTTCTTTTAAGTGAACTATGAGGCGAAACATTTGGCATTACGTTTAGCATTGGATAAGCCGTCCGTTTTGGGTAACAATTTTGCCGCATTCCGTTGTTTGCTGATTGTGCTCATGATTGTGTTCCACTCGTAATGAGGCAGAACCCTCACTCATCTCGTAACTTCTGTTGAGGTGTGAGGTGAGATGAAAAAAAAGCGTGAGGTGAAGAATATGGTTCCGATGTTGATGAGTATGTTTAAATGTTGTAATGCCAATTTTCTAAATACTTGGAGACATCAGGAAATGATTTGAGCACCTTAGTCGAGTGGGAGTAGAGAATGGCATCGTAAGTCAGAATTAATAGGCCAGATGGAATTCAATCTGATATGCTTCATTCGAAATGCCGGATGTGTGCCAGAATGTCAACGAAGAAGGGTGATACAACGGTCGTGGTGCAATGCGTTATTAAAAAAGTCAAAATAGTTTACATGTAATGTTTTATCCATTAGCGACATGCTTTCGGAATTGCGCAGCATTAATCTACACGGGACTTCGAATTTCGCGCACAAATATTGTATATTTGAGGCATTTATCTTCACAAGACTTTGAATTTTGCGCTCAACTCTTGCTATATTTGCAGCATTGATCTACACGGGACTTCGAATTTCGCGCACAAATATTGTATATTTGAGGCATTTATCTTCACGAGACTTTGAATTTGGTGCTCAACTCTTGTATATTTGCAGCAGTGATCCACACGGCACTTCGAATTTCGCGCACAATTATTGTGTATTGGAGGCATTTATCTTCACGAGACTTCGAATTTGGCGCTCAACTCTTGTATATTTGCAGCAGTGATCTACACGGCACTTCGAATTTCGCGCACAATTATTGTGTATTGGAGGCATTTATCTTCACGAGACTTTGAATTTGGCGCTCAACTCTTGTATATTTGCAGCAGTGATCCACACGGCACTTCGAATTTCGCGCACAATTATTGTGTATTGGAGGCATTTATCTTCACGAGACTTTGAATTTGGCGCTCAAAACTTGCATATTTGCAGAATTGATCTACACGACACTTCGAATTTTGCGCACAATCATTGTATATTTGAGGCATTTATCTTCACGAGACTTTGAATTTGGGGCTCAATTTTGCATATTTGCAGCAGTGATCTGCACATGACTTTGAATTTCGCGCACAAATATTGTATATTGGAGGCATTTTTCTTCACGAGACTTCGAATTTGGCGCTCAACTCTTGTATATTTGCAGCAGTGATCTACACGGGACTTCGAATTTCGCGCACAATTTTTGTGTATTGGAGGCATTTATCTTCACGAGACTTTGAATTTGGCGCTCAAATCTTGTATATTTGCAGCAGTGATCCACACGGCACTTCGAATTTCGCGCACAATTATCGTATATTTGAGGCATTTATCTTCACGAGACTTTGAATATGGCGCTCAAAACTTGCATATTTGCAGAATTGATCTACACGACACTTCGAATTTTGCGCACAATCATTGTATATTGGAGGCATTTATCTTTACGAGACTTTAGATTTGGCGCTCAACACTTGTATATTTGCAGCAGTGATCTACACGGCACTTCGAATTTCGCGCACAATTATTGTATATTTGAGGCATTTATCTTCACGAGGCTTTGAATTTGGCGCTCAACTCTTGTATATTTGCAGCAGTGATCTACAGGGGACTTCAAAGTTCGTGCCAAATTATTGTGCATTTGAGGCATTTATCTTCACGAGACTTTGAATTTGGCGCTCAACTCTTGTATATTTGCAGCAGTGATCTACACGGGACTTCGAATTTCGTGCAAAATTATTGTGCATTTGAGGCATTTATCTTCACGAGACTTTGAATATGGCGCTCAAAACTTGCATATTTGCAGAATTGATCTACACGACACTTCGAATTTTGCGCACAATCATTGTATATTTGAGGCATTTATCTTCACGAGACTTTGAATTTGGGGCTCAATTTTGCATATTTGCAGCACTGATCTACACGGCACTTCGAAATTCGCGCACAAATATTGTATATTTGAGGCATTTATCTTCACGAGACTTTGAATTTGGCGCTCAACTCTTGTATATTTGCAGCAGTGATCCACACGGCACTTCGAATTTCGCGCAAAATTATTGTGTATTGGAGGCATTTATCTTCACGAGACTTCGAATTTGGCGCTGAAATCTTGTATATTTGCAGCAGTGATCCACACGGCACTTCGAATTTCGCGCACAATTATTGTGTATTGGAGGCATTTATCTTCACGAGACTTTGAATTTGGCGCTGAAATCTTGTATATTTGCAGCAGTGATCCACACGGCACTTCGAATTTCGCGCACAATTATCGTATATTTGAGGCATTTATCTTCACGAGACTTTAAATATGGGGCTCAATTTTGTATATTTGCAGCAGTGATCTACACGGCACTTCGAATTTCGCGTACAATCACTGCATATTGGAGGCATTTATCTTTACGAGACTTTAGATTTGGCGCTCAACACTTGTATATTTGCAGCAGTGATCTACACGGCACTTCGAATTTCGCGCACAATTATTGTATATTTGAGGCATTTCTCGTCACGAGACTTTGAATTTGGCGCTCAACTCTTGTATATTTGCAGCAGTGATCTACAGGGGACTTCAAAGTTCGTGCCAAATTATTGTGCATTTGAGGCATTTATCTTCACGAGACTTTGAATTTGGCGCTCAACTCTTGCAATATTTGCAGCATTGATCTACACGGGACTTCGAATTTCGCGCACAATTATTGTATATTGGAGGCATTTATCTTCACGAGACTTTGAATTTGGCGCTCAACTCTTGTATATTTGTAGCAGTGATCTACACGGGACTTCGAATTTCGCGCACAATTATTGTATATTGGACGCATTTATCTTCACAAGACTTTGAATTTGGCGCTCAACTCTTGTATATTTGTAGCAGTGATCTACACGGGACTTCGAATTTCGCGCACAATTATTGTATATTGGAGGCATTTATCTTCACAAGACTTTGAATTTGGCGCTCAACTCTTGTATATTTGCAGCAGTGATCTACACGGGACTTCGAATTTCGTGCAAAATTATTGTGCATTTGAGGCATTTATCTTCACGAGACTTTGAATATGGCGCTCAAAACTTGCATATTTGCAGAATTGATCTACACGACACTTCGAATTTTGCGCACAATCATTGTATATTGGAGGCATTTATCTTCACGAGACTTTGAATTTGGGGCTCAATTTTGCAAATTTGCAGCAGTGATCTGCACATGACTTTGAATTTCGCGCACAAATATTGTGTATTGGAGGCATTTATCATCACGTGACTTTGAATTTGGCGCTCAAATCTTGTATATTTGCAGCAGTGATCTACACGCGACTTTGAATTTCGTGCGCAATCATTGCATATTGGAGGCATTTATCTTCACGAGACTTTGAATTTGGCGCTCAACTCTTGTATATTTGCAGCATTGATCTACACGGCACTTCGAAATTCGCGCAAAATCATTGTATATTTGAGGCATTTATCTTCACAAGACTTTGAATTTGGGGCTCAATTTTGCATATTTGCAGCAGTGATTTACACGGGACATCGAAATTCGTGCACAAATATTGTATATTTGAGGCATTTATCTTCACGCGACTTTGAATTTGGCGCTCAACTCTTGTATATTTGCAGCAGTGATCTACACGGGACTTCGAATTTCGCGCACAATTATTGTGTATTGGAGGCATTTATCTTCACGAGACTTTGAATTTGGCGCTCAAATCTTGTATATTTGCAGCAGTGATCCACACGGCACTTCGAATTTCGCGCAAAATTATTGTGTATTGGAGGCATTTATCTTCACGAGACTTCGAATTTGGCGCTCAACTCTTGTATATTTGCAGCAGTGATCTACACGGGACTTCGAATTTCGCGCACAATTATTGTGTATTGGAGGCATTTATCTTCACGAGACTTTGAATTTGGCGCTCAACTCTTGTATATTTGCAGCAGTGATCCACACGGCACTTCGAATTTCGCGCACAATTTTTGTGTATTGGAGGCATTTATCTTCACGAGACTTTGAATTTGGCGCTCAAATCTTGTATATTTGCAGCAGTGATCCACACGGCACTTCGAATTTCGCGCACAATTATCGTATATTTGAGGCATTTATCTTCACGGGACTTTAAATATGGGGCTCAATTTTGTATATTTGCAGCAGTGATCTACACGGCACTTCGAATTTCGCGTACAATCACTGCATATTGGAGGCATTTATCTTTACGAGACTTTAGATTTGGCGCTCAACACTTGTATATTTGCAGAATTGATCTACACGGCACTTCGAATTTCGCGCACAATTATTGTATATTTGAGGCATTTCTCGTCACGAGACTTTGAATTTGGCGCTCAACTCTTGTATATTTGCAGCAGTGATCTACAGGGGACTTCAAAGTTCGTGCCAAATTATTGTGCATTTGAGGCATTTATCTTCACGAGACTTTGAATTTGGCGCTCAACTCTTGCATATTTGCAGCAGTGATCTACACGGCACTTCGAATTTCGCGCACAAATATTGTATATTGGAGGCATTTCTCGTCACGAGACTTTGAATTTGGGGCTCAACACTTGTATATTTGCAGCAGTGATCTACACGCGACTTCGAATTTCGTGCACAATTATTGTATATTGGAGGCATTTATCTTCACGAGACTTTGAATTTGGGGCTCAACACTTGTATATTTGCAGCAGTGATCTACACACGACTTCGAGTTTCGTGCACAATTATTGTATATTTGAGGCATTTATCTTCACGAGAATTTGAATTTGGCGCTCAACTCTTGTATATTTGCAGCAGTGATCTACACGGGACTTCGAATTTCGCGCACAATCATTGTATATTGGAGGCATTTATCTTCACGAGACTGTGAATTTGGCGCTCAACTCTTGTATATTTGCAGCAGTGATCTACACGCGACTTCGAATTTCGCGCACAATTATTGTATATTGGAGGCATTTATCTTCACGAGACTTTGAATTTGGGGCTCAATTCTTGTATATTTGCAGCAGTGATTTACACGGACATCGAAATTCGTGCACAATTATTGTATATTTGAGGCATTTATCTTCACGAGAATTTGAATTTGGCGCTCAACTCTTGTATATTTGCAGCATTGATCTACACGGCACTTCGAATTTCGCGCACAATCATTGTATATTGGAGGCATTTATCTTCACGAGACTTTGAATTTGGCGCTCAACTCTTGTATATTTGCAGCAGTGATCTACACGGGACTTCGAATTTCGCGCACAATCATTGCATATTGGAGGCATTTATCTTCACGAGACTTTGAATTTGGGGCTCAATTTTGTATATTTGCAGCAGTGATCTACACGGCACTTCGAATTTCGTGCACAATCATTGCATATTGGCGGCATTTATCTTCACGAGACTTTGAATTTGGCGCTCAACTCTTGTATATTTGCAGCAGTGATCTACACGGCACTTCGAATTTCGCGCACAATTATTGTATATTTGAGGCATTTATCTTCACAAGACTTTGAATTTAGCGCTCAACTCTTGTATATTTGCAGCAGCCATCTACACGGGACTTTGAATTTCGCGCACAATTATTGTGTATTGGAGGCATTTATCTTCACGAGACTTTGAATTTGGCGCTCAACTCTTGTATATTTGCAGCAGTGATCTACACGTCACTTCGAATTTCGTGCACAATCATTGCAGATTGGAGGCATTTATCTTCACGAGACTTTGAATTTGGCACTCAACTCTTGCATATTTGCAGCAATGATCTACACGGGATTTCGAATTTCGCGTACAATCACTGCATATTGGAGGCATTTATCTTCACGAGACTTCGAATTTGGGGCTCAATTTTGTATATTTGCAGCAGTGATCTACACGTCACTTCGAATTTCGTGCACAATCACTGCATATTGGCGGCATTTATCTTCACGAGACTTTGAATTTGGCGCTCAACTCTTGTATATTTGCAGAATTGATCTACACGGCACTTTGAATTTTGCGCACAATTATTGTATATTGGAGGCATTTATCTTCACGAGACTTTCAATTTGGCGCTCAGCTCTTGTATATTTGCAGCCGTCATCTACACGGCACTTCGAATTTCGTGCACAATTATTGTATATTTGAGGCATTTATCTTCACGTGACTTTGAATTTGGCGCTTAACTCTTGCATATTTGCAGCAGTGATCTACGCGGGACTTCGAATTTCGCGCACAATTATTGTATATTGGAGGCATTTATCTTCACGAGACTTTGAATTTGGCGTTCAACTCTTGTATATTTGCAGCATTGATCTACACGTGACTTCCAATTTTGCGCACAATTATTGTATATTGGAGGCATTAATTTCAACGAGGCTTTAAATTTGGCGCTCAACTCTTGTGCATTTGCAGCATTGATCTACAGGGCACTTCGAATTTCGCGCACAATTATTGTATATTGGAGGCATTTATCTTCACGAGACTTTGAATTTGGGGCTCAATTTTGTATATTTGCAGCATTGATCTGCACGGGATTTCGAATTCGCCTAGTCGGCTGAGAAGATCAATGGTGTTTAGCATAATGTCTATCAGTGTGGGCTGACGGTGACGCAACTAAATTCAGAAGTAGCAGCGATATTAAGGCGCAACCGTGCCAAAAATGCGCTAAAGAATAAGACATCCATGGAATACAAAGTAGGGGGTCTCATTTTACTTTAACACATGCGCCGTGAATTTTTGGAAGTTGTTATAGCATTTGGCATTGCATGGTGTCTGGTGCGACACTGGTTAAACTGGTAGTGAAACGCATCAATAGAAGGGAAGTTTCATTTTAAAAGTTAAATTAAATGGAGCTGAAATTTCCTGATTTGCTGAGAGGTCATTGAAAGAACAAAGATCTGTTGCGTGTATTGGTTTGTGCAAGGACCTTGACTGCGCTTGAAGATATTTTGTATGCCGAGGGAGGTGTTATGTTAAAAGTCAATTCCCCAGAGCACAAGAATACGCATGACGATTGCATAAGTGCTTTGAGCATCGTGCAGCACAATCTACCATCCAATGTGATGTTACAAAACAAATAACGCTATAGGAATTTCTTTCTTCTCTTCCTTTTCCATTAAACTACCCCACGTACAAGAAGCTTGGATTTTCCTGAGTATTTTTTGCTGCATTATGTAAAACAGTCAGTCAGTAGATAGCTTTTTAGCAGGAGTTAGGAGGTGAGCCAATCTGTGGCATTAGAATCAGTCTACGCCTCCAAATCATATTTTCACCGTCAATTTCTGTGCTAGTTGACACCTGCGTGATTTGACTGCCAACTAATCCTTTGGTGAGCATTGCATTAAGGATCTTCTATTTCCGTAAATAGTGATGGCTAACTTCGCTGCATATTGCGCCCTCGTGTGACTGCGACATTATCCTGCATAGTAGTGATTTGATATTAAGAGAGCTGACATCAATTGCGATAATGAAGCTAATTTATAGATAGTGCAAGCCAGGAATGTAGCATAGCCGGGATTCGACGCATGCTGTCTGGATTCACAGTGGAGTAATTTGTCACCGCTGCATTTCCAAAAGTAGCATTTATTAAAATAGCTACCTCAGTACGTTCATTACTGCCGTTAAATACCTCTGCCTACCATTACGATTCATGCTTTATCCAAATCACTTTTCAAGCTTAAATTTGAGGCATGCTTAGTTGTATTATCAAAATCTACTCTTTATTCCACTAGCATTGCAACGTTTGGAATCTGGCACTCACCTTTCTGTTACTTTTTAAATTATCCGAGGGTTCAGAATGCAGAGCTTATTGGAAAACGCCGGTGATTTAGGCACCACCGATATTCGTAAAGGGGATCAGGAACAAATTTTCTTCAAATTAGATCTGTACTTGCCATTCTAGCGCCTTCTTTAATTATGAGCCGTGTGTATACGAATTGGCTTCTCTACGGAAATGCTTGAGACTGCCGATGAGTGAGAGAAACGGCAAAGATTTGACAGATTAGCTTTAACCAAGCTTTCCACATTGTAAGTCGCCCTGTCTCATTTCACACCGTTGGCAATGCTCAACCCTTCCTGGCGTCTTGAACAGCCCTAATTGCAACGTGCTTAAGCTTCGATTGCTAAGGAAAGCGTTGCAAAGGCGAAAAATTAGAGGCGGCACTGAAGCGTACTACTGAAGAATTGCAATAAAGGATGGCTTATCGGTACTAAGTGATTTGACACTTTGGTTTGCAAACAATTTTTGCATTTAAAGCATATTTTGGCCTAATAACACAAAATTGGCCTCTCATGTGGGTCGAATGAGTGCATGAAATGCTAAAAGTAGGAGCAATTTAAACACGAGTTCGACCTAGATGCTTGGAAGAGCAGCCTGTATGCCGCCTAAAGGCACGAGTACCCCGGCGTTACGTAAGATGAAGGTGTTGAACAATGCAGGAAGGGTCTCTTCAACTAATCTCTACCAGAGTTGAACATTAAGAATGTTGCCCCATAAATTGCTAGATTAACTTCATGAAGGCATTTAATGTGATAAAACGGATCGCAAGTGACGCCGATGCGACTGCGTGTAAAATCAGTACAGCAGCAGGAAGAGCAGTATATTGCTTCCTCAGCAATTCACCTTAAGACAATCAGCGAGCCATGATGCCTCTTTTGAAATTGACCGACACAAATTCGCGTCTCGGACGTGGTTACATGACTCATCGATCCGGGGGTGTGAACAACCGCACAGAACCAAGCAACAAAGAATGACAGCTTCACTAGAATTCTCCTCCTTCTAGAGACGTTTCAGCTTATAGAGCTGCTCCCGCAATCTAGCAGCGCGTGCCATATAAGAAAAAGGGAGCAGCAGTGCAGCATGCATTGAAGAAACAGGGCTGCGAGCAGAGCAAAGTTTAGTGATAGTAGGGACAAATGATACGCTGAGTTATAAAGCAAAGATGTTGAAATGTCGAAAAATGGGAGAGCTATCCATGAGTGAATGGAGATGCGCTAAAAGCATAGGCGATTTTAAGTAGCTACGTAACATTTAAGTGCAGATTTATTCGAGTTAATTTGAGATAGTCCTCAAGTTGTAGGCATCACATCAATCTTGGCATTCAGCTGTTGACAAAGACAAAGTTGACAGCACAAGTTTCTCAACTAATCACAGCTAACCGCATTACGGAACCTAAGTCGATAATACGTTTGCTCTTGTAATGTTTTCACTTAAAACAGCCAACCAGCACATTTGCGACTCTCGGTCAACCAGACAACTCTAAGTTGCAAAGAACCCATAAGGTAGCACGCTGTAAAATGGTAGTGATTTGGAAGCTAGTAGTAACTCAGACATCTGACCTCACAATACCATGTCATCATTTACATGAATAAGAGGTTCATCACTCAGCCTTTGACAAACTGATTCGTTTTAGTTGCAGAATAGCCTCATCGTAGACATAATGAAGGGCATGTCATGTATTAGCAAACTTGTTTCCACAGTCTTCAGAACGGCGCAGCTCTAGCAAACTGCTCACATTGTAGGTGATATGCAGCCTACGTGGATCTCTTCATTCCTCTGACCTTGTTAATCACCATGGCGGGTGACAGTCTTGGTGCAAGCATGAACAGTGGAGATAAGTGGAGGTAACTACTCATGCACTTTCCGATCTTATTGGTGCATGCACCACTTGAATCGCACATACTTTTAGGCATTGTGTATAGTTTACTAGAAGTTATCTCAACTTTGATTTTGGTAGGATTTACCACTTCCTTCTGCATCAACTGCACTTACTCCATCCGCATGAGCACATCCTTCTGTGCCATCAAAACACAAAATATATTTATTGAAATTCCTGCAGTTGAGCACATCTTCTGACTCCCACACCTCCTACATGCAACAAAAGCATGCAAAAGACACTTTTGCACTTTCACCGGGTTTCGGCTTTAATGGAGGTGAGTGTTTAGTGGACCAGCAATTTTGGGATTTCAAAATATATGAATAAATCAGTGCTAGACCACGTTAGTTTAATTTTATCACTTGCTGCGAGAAGTCCTAGTGTCGATGCTGATGATGGCAGGCCGTATTAAAGTCGACACTTGAAGATTATTTCGCAGATATAGGCGTTGTTGTTTTATGGCTTAATATCTACATTAGCCCAAATATACCATGGTACGCGCATGGACAATGGCAACTGTAAATAGGCAAGGGGTGTCTAGGGAATGTCCTTCTGTCTTATCAAGTTAATGGCTTGTAGCAGTGAAATAGGCAGTGGTATTGATGCCATAGTTGCCGCAAGGCACTACTCTGCACACAGGATTTCGAGTTTCCATGTTATTGGATTGCAGCCCCTATTATCGGATAAAGGGTGGTCAGATAGGTGTTGCTGATGCGCGAATGTCAGACCAGGTGATACGGCGAGAACCAATGAGCTGTCATCACAGTGGGGTCACTCGGACACCCCCTCCAAGGGTCAATGTATCTAAGCCTCGGCGCATCTACCACGCCATCAATCTACGCTAGCGTCTCGCGCCAATGGTAGGTCCTAAGGGCCAGCATTTGTTTTTCATTAATTATTAATGTTTACACCTTCTTAGTTGTTTGGCTATTTCGCACTGTTATATTTCGCCTATTTGAACCTCGTATAACCGGAAATGGCATTCTTTCTTGAAAACATAGGCTCAAAACAGCTCACGTCGCAAAATTACCGAACTTCCCTTTGAATTGGCGTTACAAATTTGCCAATATCTCAACGGTTGTGATCTGGTCAAATGTTGCATGGCTATTCCAAGATGGAGGGCAATACCTTCAATGCCGAAGTTCTCCACTGTCCTACATCAGCAGATTGACATGTGCACCTGGCTTGACAAATGTCTTCTCCAAAAGCTTTCTCCTCAACCTGCGCCAAATTCTCATTGGAACGCACTGCAAGCTATTATGTATTACAATGCCCAGCTTGAATCCCTCCAACGCACTTTAACAGAGCTGCAGCAGATGCGAGACCAAAGACCTGTACACCTTTGGCTGTTTAGAGACCCACACCTGGCTTGGCTGTCGCCACGTGAATTCACGATTTGCCTACATCCTCCAGAGCTATTCCTTCTCAGCCGTCATTCATCTAAAAATTCTTTAAAGAGCACAAATGGTGTTGCAAACGGCAGGCTTATCTTTGTAACAACTTGTGTCGAAGGCAGCATGCATACTATGGACCGATGCATTTCTCCCTTCGAGTATATGGATGCGCCTGACTACTGCGACTGCCTAATGTATGCGGTGGATCTCTCGCACTTCTCCAATCATGATCTTACTATCACCCTACAATCCCTCGAACCCCATCAGACGCTACTTATCGTAGTTTTGTCAATGGGCTCGTGGATAAGTCAACTGAGATGAGTTGTCTCATGAAATTCCACCAGAACCTTGGACTACACAACAGCCATCTCCTGGCCACCATGCAAACCAAATGGTGGCTATGCTGTATCTAGAACTTTAATCCGACCTATACCGACTGGAGCAATCTGTTGAATTGGGGTCTCTACGACGTGCTCTCTAAAAGGCTTGAGAATGCTCAAGTTGATGACTCTGCATGCTCTGTGTAATTGCATCCTCTATGTATGCAACACTGATGATGTGCTTTTATAACCTCATTCTTAATAAGGATGACTTTGGAAGCTCATGCAAATACCAGTTGAAAAACGGCGGGAACTGCTTTAGCATTACGAATTGCCCATTCTCTGAGTTCTGGGAGTTTTGATCGTTGTGCGCGAGTGATTTTGCATTTTGCAATAGGGGAATGCAAATAACTGCATTAAATGATTAAAGCATCATTTGTTTAGTGTTGGCAGCTTGTGCGATTACCTACCGCTTAAGGAGTAAGATGGATCAGTTTGGTAAGAGAGAGCAGATTACGTCACATGCTTTAGGTTGAAGATGAATGCCACTAGAAATCACCCTGACTGAGATTGCGTTATACTCATGTTCTCAGTGTTGGCGTGATTAATTTAATTTGCTCCGGATGTACTTTGCGATTGTTTAGTAAGTGTAGCAATGGCATTGATGGGACCTGTTGTCACCAAACTGAAATCCAAAAAGGGTAGTTTCCTGCGTATATCAAAGCGGAGAGCAGAACTCGGAGATTAATTGCATGACTATGGTGCAATGGAAGTCAATGGCTATGGCGAATGAAATTAACAAGCCTCAGTCATGCTTAGATATCGCAGTGTAGTGACAGAATGTTCACAGCCCTTTTATTCGCTGTAGCTCTGCACTCAAATTCAAAGGAGATGAATGTTCCACCACGGACGCTGGATGAAGCTCATGAGCTCATACTTAGACAACAAAACTAGCTCATAGAACACGTCAATAAATGGGTTTGTGACTACCTGTCATGAGTAAACTGGAAGCGAAGCCGTAGTAAACACTCCAAGGGTAGTGCTGATGTTTGGTATTTCAGATATGTCCAAACATCTTGAGAATATCTGCACCTTAATAATAAGATTAAAAGTGAGCAAGTGTGTGGCAAGCTTCATCATGTTCCTCGAAGCCAAGTGTCTCGTATGATTGCATTTATCTAGCGCGTTAAACGATCAAGTCATCCCAAAATTGCAAGCCTTCCCCGACTAAGTTAATCGCTGTTAAATGACTTGGAACAAACGAAATTGTGGAGAAGTTGAGTACACAAAGTCCTAACTGCAAAGCTGTTGGTGGTGCGATGGACATTAATGACCGTACATCCAGCAAGACCCTTCGATTTTGTCCCACAACTGAGCTCCCAACTTATCATATCATGTCCCACAATGTATCCATACATCAGATCCCGAAGATCTCGCTGTCCAAATATGTTTATTAGAGGACGCAAATACGCCCAGAAGGCCACTGCTGCAGCATAGGTTAACCACACAAAGCACTTCGTCCGCCCTCAACCCTACGGCCTCGTTGCTTGCTTTTCCACTTTATCCATCCTGTGCAAAAGTGGGAGGAGATCAACTTCACCCTTTCATGAAACTCGTCAGTTCGATTCCTATTACTACTGAAATACGGAATTTACTTAACACTAAGACAGCAGTTGATTGCTGAGCATGCCACTTCAGAAGAGCGATTGCTTTTTGCGTTTATTGAATGACCGATTGCATTAGGAGTAAGCTTTGCTGTGTGGATGGATTTGTAGCAGAATGACTACAGTCTGGTCAAGGAATGAGTTCAATTCTGATGACTTGGTAAGGGTTGTGGTACTAACCAAGACAAAGTCAAATGCGTGTTGGCCGCAGGTTGTTCCGTCATGTAGGAAGTGACCAAATGTGCCCAAGGTCGCGAGTCACCGCAAACTGCCGAGTCCGCTAGTCGCAGTCACTAAGTCACAGTTTATTTGGGTCTGTTTGGTACCGGCATGTCATCAGGCATAATCACTATCAACCTTGAGGTTAATCAGCACATTCAAGCAAGCACTGATGAGTTTTCCACTGTCGTGTATAACAGCATCGAAAGAATTCAAACGAGACAGACTTTGTTTAATTGACTTAATGATGCTCTTAAGACCACGATACAGTTCCTCATAGCATGTGCTACAAATCTTACCTAAGGTCTTTATCATTTTGATCACTCTTATTATTAATATTAGTATTATTATTAATGTCCAGACACCGTCCGTGGATCGTGGGAGAGATATAATGCACTCGATGCATTTAGTTTATGGTTCCGTACCCAGTTGCGGACTGTACGAAGCGTCGCGTCATTTGCAAAATATTTATGCCTTCTAACTTCTACTTTCCAACTGCCATGAAAAAGGCTGGATCAATTTGTCCAGTGTCTCAAACCAAAACTGTCCATTTGATCATGCTGTCTCTTTAAATGTTAAGAATTGGCAAAAGATAAAAAACCCCAATCAAATAATTGGTTATATCGAAAAGGAAATGCTCTACAATTATTGAGGGAACACAGTATTCCCTTTGGCAAATGGTCGTGCGAATCAACACATTCGCAATCAGGCTTTGGCTTCGCTAATTTTTTAGCATTAGTAAGTTTATTTCCAGCCCACCATCCTGATTGTCGTTAGTATGACAGTTCACTAAGACTTTAAATACCCTTTGATTACGCTTTAGACCTGTTTGCCACAAGGCCACGTATTAGGCACCAGAGCATTCTAGCACCCATTGTTTGCTGATTACTGTCCATTGCCATGCACTTCATGCATTGGCAAGTGAAGATAGTCCTCCATGTGAGGAAAGCCCAAAGACACACACTTTGCCTTTAGTGCTTTGCAAGCGACCGTTCCGCCTTCATTGTTCCTCTTCCCTCTTTATGATGCTACTCGTGATAGCAGCGCGTCAAGCATTCCTTACACTTGTCAGTCCAAAGAATCTAAATAAAGCACACCAATGTGAGCTCCTTCCAAATGATCCATCTTGCTCGGTAACAGAACCTGTATGTATGACCTCACTTACCAGCCACATAAGGCATTACTTTAACCTGACGCTTTGCACCTTTGACTGAGGAGCAATTGATGGCCGAATGACCGATGTTAGTCACTGCTCTTACACAAATTCGGAGTTAGCCTGCATGGGTGGGATGACTGGGGATCACGACAGGACGAGTGCCAGTGGTTCCAAAAGCAAATGTGCCTGAAGGTACCATGGGAGTTGCTACTATTAAGTCTAACATTCCTGTGAGTTTTCTTTGTAGTCCAAATGACTGAATGTTTCTTTGCCTGAAATTACTCATAGAATGCTCTAAAGAAATAAATATTGTCAACATGTGTGTTGTCAAGCACTTTGGAATGCTGCCTAATGTGCTAACTCACATTCACTAACCCCACTTTTGCAAGCAACACTCCTCGATCCCAAAGCAGAAGTTCGCCAGATATGTGCACGCTGGAGATTGAGAAAGAACAGCTGAGAACAGTTTCTCGAAATCAACAAAGACAGCCAATGCCTATTTCGTTGGGAAGTTAACAGTAACTCTTTGTTAAAATGCAGGTGGTCAGGAGAATGCAATCAAGTGGTCGCTCAAAAGTAGCAACCACATTTTTATAAAATAATTAGGCGGACAGTGAGGGCCTTTGGCCAGAAATGTACTTCCACTTGCAAGACGGTAGCAAATCTTCATTACGCAGTTTACTGCACATTTCAACACCATGCAATTAGCTTAAAAATGAATGGCGGGTAGGGCAACAAAGATAGTCTGTGCATAAATTGCAAAAGCTAATCAAAATGCCGCACTGCATTCTCGACAATGTAGAGGTTCAGATTAGTTAGCTGCATGCAAACATTGATGCATTCGTTGACTTATTGCGATCTAATAGGAATTGTGCATGGGTTTCCTGCTTCTCATTCCTAACCTCCTTTACACTATTCAAATACCGAACTCAATTTTTCTCACCGAACCCATCGCCATGCTGGAAAGATTAACTGTTTGTGAATACCAACACAGTTCTTTTTTACCTTCGTTTCCGTCTCCTGCATTTTCACCTATCCTGCTTACCTTTCGATTTGTAAGACTAATGCTGAAATGAGCAAAGATAAACACATGGAAAACCACAAATCAGGGGATCAAGAAGAATACTTGCTAGGTGAAGCACTCGCCTGTCTCCTCTCCGTTTCGTTTTATCGCACGTCTCCCTGCGAAACATTAAAACGATTCATCAGCTAAGCCTAATTTTAAGGTGACTTTCAAGCGGCACTTTCAGTTGTCGCAGTAATTTACAAGTCCAGGCAACATATTAGCAAGGGACCATTGCAGCCGTGAATGCACAATAAAAACCCTCATTCCATGTGGGCAAGGCCATGTCGAATCCATTGTGTTCGCTTGCCACCCAATTAGGACCCTAAGTAAGAGACAACAACCCAAGAGCACAATGAAGTTCGGCCTACTGAGAGGATCATGCACATTTGTGCTTTGTGCTGTCATTGCACAGCAATCCTATTTACTGAGGTCACTTTCCTTACAAATTGCCCACTATTCACTAATCTGTCGCATTTATCTGTGGATTTGGAATGAATTGCACTAAGATTGGTAATATAAGGCTACCATGGATAATTTTCAGTGTTAATTATACCACGCTGATGTGGAGACTTTCCCACGAAATTGGACGTGTCCATGGGTAGCTACGCTTGTTAGTCTCCTTCAATATCACGTAGTCCACAAGATGCTGCAAATAAAAAGCCTCTGTGCACGAATTCTTCATCGCACAGTTGAATCAAAACACTGGGATTTCCCATTCTACTGGTCGAATTCGCCTTCGAAGCCTGGCATGGAAGTTACACAACAAATGGAAAGGTAACAAATGTCACCAATCGACGCATTTTAGGACTTCTGAGCGCAGTAGGTCTAACCGTTCGAGCCCAAGCAACTTTTAAATATCAAATCTGTAAGCATTCTTACCTGTGTCATTTCTGCATGCTTAGGCATGAGAATGAGGTAAAGCGCACCTGAAGATTGCCGTAGGTGAGAAGTGGCTGTTCCTGCAGCATGACTGCCTTCAAGTTGAGTCGATGAGCCGTCCCACACTTCGATGGCGAGTTAGCATCGCCTAGTCACGTCACCCCGTCCATCCACAACCGAGACCTGCTTTGGTTCCGCTAACTGCTCATGGACCACGTGCCAACCTGAGTTGTGCAAACAATGCATGAAATGTCCGCAGGCTGCAATTTGTGTAGCTTGGCGTCACTCACACCTTAACAACGCAATGACGAAATCCAAATCATACCATTCTGACCAGAGTACACTAATCACTTAACTTGTTGTTGTCTCATCACACCAATGGTGCATGTGTATGGATTCTTTGTCCATATAATTTCAAATAATGGCAAAAATGCAAATTATGGAGCAAGACATTTTGATAAAAGGATAGTTTCAAAGCAGACAAGAAATGTCTCCGTGAATGATATTAAACAAATGCGTGGAGTGGAAATGACCTTGAACCAATTCATCCGACCACTGAACGTTCTGGAATTGATATTCAAGAAGTCGGACATATCGAGGCCTCCATTGGGCAAGCAACTGTTTGGTTTTGCAATCCAAGTTTATTTCCAGCAATCGCATCATGCTGGAGGGAGAAGTCACATTTCACTTATGACCATTCTACATTTGTGTTGCCTCTGCTCACTTCATTTACTGCATCACGTGTTTTTGGTTCCCTCAACCTTAGGCATTACCGAAGCCACTCGTTGGGAATGTCCAATGACACACCAGGATTTGCTGGCATATCAGAGGAGGAGAGTGGAATCAGGTCCTTCTCATCCAGCCTGCATATTTTACGTCACTCAAACAAGTAAAGCAGGCCCTCGGATGTGGGTATTACTCGTTAGTGCATAGCTCACGAATGAGGTGCTAAATGTTGGTACTCTTCAAAGTACCAGATGAGTGGAAAATTGTTCTTAACTGTTCACCTCTGAGGCATTGCTTCTGGCGAATGATGTATTTGAGAGCTGATTAATTGATGTGGCTTAATCTGGTATTGAGACCTACTCCTGAGGAAGCACGAAAGAGGAGTGGGAGGAGCTTTGCCGTTAAAACAGAGAAACGGTGCTAACTTTGTGTAACATTCCTGAATGTCGAGGATGTGGATGTGAAATAGCTTGGACGGCGATTGCGGACCTACAGTCTACTGCATTTTAGCTTCCCTTGAAATACAAACAGCTGCGATTATGCTATCCACTTTCTTAGTTATTTCAAGTCAACAACAATTGTGGCTTTCATTTATTAATTAGAGATTGCTCGTGGCCTTTTTTCGAGCCCAACACATTGTGTCTGAAGGCTTTCTTCGCTAATCAAGGCACTCATGCAGCTCTTTTTGATCGAAGAGAGAAAGGTGCTCCAAAGGAAATTATGAACACACAACCACTTGCATTCAAATTCCTTTTAAGATTATAGGAACTCAGAAAGTCTAAAGCAAGGCAATGATTTCTTAAGTTCTAAGCGTATACCTCCTATGAGCATGTCTGTTTTGGTGTTTTTTTCAGACCATTCACATACATTGTTGATGTATTGAACAAATTGTGCTGCATTTGTTGGTGGAACGCGAGAAACACTCCTGAGAGAGTTGTACTCTTTGTTTTCTTCATGCACTTTTATGCTACGCTATGACCGACGAGGCACATCCCAGCTATGATTGCTGACATTTGTAAGTGTGGCACTGCTCCAACAAAAACCTCCTTCACTATGCATATGTTCTGCTTAAAATGCACACATGCTACTCATTTCATGGAATAAGTAACATAATATCTTATAATTACTTGCTGAAAATTTGAAGCTATTTGCGGTTCCCAAATTAATGTACAATAAAGTAGCCAACAAAAACAGAGTTGACAGGCAAGCTTCTGAAGTGTTAGTAAAGATGAACGTGAGTTGTTGTTGTTGTTGTAGTAGACGCCCCAATCAGCAACGTCTGTGTGCAGTTGGAAATGATATACTTGAGGTTGGAGAACATCCCTGACCTCCTTCAAAAGGTCAAGCAACTTACACATACGCACGCACCATCCTCCTGCTGTGCTTGTGTGTACGGTCTAAAAATCTAACAATTGAAGTCACATTTTCCTTGTTGCATATCATTCCACCTTCTTGTGTGCAGTTTTATGTGTGTGCTTGTGTTGAAATGGACTGTGCTGACCTTGTGCTGACCGCAGCCGAATGCCTACTTTGTTCCGCAGGCCTGTTGGCAGTCGACTTCACAAACCTCATGTAGGAACCATGTCACATGGGCACAGAGGCGTCACCAAACGTTGCATTGATGTGTTGCCAAATGTCCTGTGCGGCAGACTGGCGATCAAAGTGAATTTAATTAACTACTGCGATCCTCACTTCAAACGGCAAAAAGTCTTTTTATTAAATGCAGGGAATTAGGCATTGTCAACGACTAAATTATGAGACAAACTGTCCAGCATTGTGCTTATCGTTCGATGTGACGCCTTTTTGGAGGATCCTTAGTGCCGTACTTATCGCAAAGCGAGGAGTGCTACCACGATGGTGCTTTGATGAAATGCCACGAAAGGACGTCCGTAAAGTAATGCAGACGCTCTGCCTGACAGCCTGGTTGCAGCAAAAGCAGAAGACGGTGTAGAGAATGTTGCATTCGAAAGCGAACCCATTAACCACCGTTGAAATCAGATGGGCACCATTGACTCTGGTGTACGAGAGCTTCCTTTCGTCTTTCTGCCAAACCCATAACTGTAGTCTGGGACTCGTCCACCAAGACGAAACGGCAGGTATGACAACAACTGACAAAACCTTTTCCAAAGAATACATTTTTCAGAATATAATAAAGATGATGGTCTTTCAAGTGTCTGTCTACATCAGAGGCGTTGGCGCAAAGGGCTATAGAGCAGCGATATTAGTGACGGGGCGATGTGAATTAGTGGAGGATGCTAATATTGCACGATGCTTGCCGAAACCTGTGGCATTATAATGACCCATTTGAAAAGCCTTAGATCACAGTGACCGTGACACTTGTGTCTCTTCCCACAAGGTTGGCAGGAAAAGGGCATTTGTTTGCATCGTGGGTCATGCAGCACTCCTCCTTGTGTCGTCTACGTTGATAGGCATTTTAGAAAACATGCTGCCACTAAATAGCACTTAGTGTCATTCTATTAGTTGTTGGTTTTGCACCTGGATAGAAACTTGTGACCAAGCAAATGTAAATAGGAATGTACTTGTGCGTTTATTACATTATATGAGCCAACTAAGACAGTGGTTCACCAAACGTTTAGGAGAATCATTCATTCAGGTTATGAGAAATGATGAATGCACTTCATTCTTTTGCCAATTAGGGAATGCTACTTGCGTGGGAGAAGCCATTAAACTGACAACCATCAAAATCTAGTGCCATGACATGCAATTGCCCATTTTCCGCATGTACACACAGGAACCTATTTTAATTTTATGATTAGGTTGAGACGTGTTGAATCGCACGTGCGATCGGTCTCATTTCTCTTGGTGATAGAGTGCTCGTTTGATGATTCGATGATGTGTGTTTAAAACAACTCCGAAGGTAATGAGTGGAGTTGGACGTAGGACAGTCAATTTTTGGCATAGCTGACTTCACTGTATAAACACATATTGTCTGTGGAGCGATATATTCACCCTCGTGATTTTCATCAAAGTGTACTCGAACCATGACTATAAAATGGACCTGAGCACAAGAAGCCAGCAGGAGGAGAGAACAGGTTAGTGAGGTGGAGAGGCTTGTTTGGATGTGGATGAATAGGTTGGCACATCCTGCTGCGATTAACTGAGTGCCTTAGTCAAGTGGAAATGGGGATCTGCGTCATGAGTCACAATTAATGCGTCAGTAGCACTCTATTCTGATGTGCTTAATTCGAAGGCGAAGGCGTAGGCGAGGCCAATGGACTGAGAACCGTCGAATTCCAATGCCACGAAGAGAGCCTTCCACGTGACAGTGCCCCTAACGCATCCACACACAAAAGCCACTCACCCTCCTCCTTCCAATCGCTAATCCTTTCCCTTCTCTACATTAATCAAGACATATTTTGTCTTACAATCATGATGACGCCAAGTAAATTGACTGTGCGACAAGTTTTGTTCCCTTTTCTGACGAAGTAGTCGTTTGATATTGTGTGCATCCCGCTGCGTGTCGCTATTCATTACTTCCAAATCAAATTTATGCATTTCTGTTGGCTTTCCTAACTCTTATGATTTAGCAGATGCTGGCAGGACAGAGCAAAATAATCCTCATTTATTACATCCATTTGACATCAAAACCATCTTTCTCTAAACTTTTCAAATCAGCTAACTCATCTCCTTACTGGCGGAACATGACGTCAAATCTTGCCTCGCGAATCAGAAATGTGGCACGCTAGAGATGCTTCCTGTCGCATTTTAGCTCCAACTCCCAGCTTCTTCTGACACGACTTTGTTCTGCCAGTAGACGTCTTTTTCCAGTACATTTAGGTGTAGACGAATCAGAATTGCCACCAATGTGAGCTGGTGAGGGTGTGTAGGCAGTCATGCAGACCATGCAATGCAGATTGTAGAAGCAATTGTAGAATGGCTTCCTTCTTACTATGCAAAGGCCTATTTTCCTATCATTCTATCTCACATCAGTGTGAAGGTGTGTAAGCCCACTTAGGAGCAATCACTTCTCGCAAATTTCATCTCTGACTGTGCGTCACATGTGAGAAAGTGCTTCCATGTCTCTTGCTTACTTCGACGTCGCGTACTTGTCAAGTGGGTTCATTGTTATGCAGTTGTAATAAAGGTGTGCGAAAGCATTTGGGAGGGGCGGTAACTTCTGAGGCGACAACATGCTTTAACTACGCATTCTCTGAGGCTGGTGAGTGTTGAGGTCAAATTTGGGCATAGGTGCATGTGCTACGTATCTTACGACAAGTGAGACAACACGGTGAATTGGTCCACCCATATGAGTGCTGAATAACAGACTCCTTCTCAGCACATTCGTTCACAGTGTTGATGCACGTGTGCGGTACGTTAGTCGACTTGTATCATGATGCTCTGAGGGCAGATGGTGAAGGCTTTACACTCTGCGGAATGTTGTCTGTAAATACATGTGATTAAACTACACATTCAGGAGGTTGATAAGTCGTCACGTCGTCTTCCCTTTATGCATTGATGGCGTGGTTGTTAACACTAAGGGATTCGGTGATCGGATGGAAGGTAAGACCTTTAGTTTGCCTCAGATGCATAATTTCCTACTTCAAAGTACTTAGCTACGTTGAAATGGCTTTTTTGTAATTCTGAATGAAATTTCAATGATTATCAGCCACACTGCTCTAGATGTAGTATCAAGGGTAATGCTTGAGTCAACGAGAGCCTTTGTTTGAAAGTCATCATGCCCTGTCACACTTTCCCTTTACTTGGTCAAAATGCTTGCATCGCTTTGTGCTACTAGTGGATATAAGTAGTAGTGTCATGACTTTCTTTGTATAAATGATGGTAGACTCCTCCTTAATGCCACAATAGCGCAAAGACCGCATACCAACAGTGTGCAGGCTTGTACTGTGATGAAGATATCCCAAAATTCTCGGTTGAAAGAAAACTACGACAATTGCAACGGCCATCTCATTCCCTTTACACACCCTTCTCCACAGCATTTGCAAATCCCACCATCAAGTCATCGTGTCCTTCCTAGGTTTCGGTCAAATTTAACTTCACATCTAGTTAGTACAGCAAGGCTGCAGGTGAATTTGCAAGTAAAGGACGTGCCAACTGCCTTCACAGCACAGCTACCACAAATTTACTAACGGTGTAAATAACTCGTGACGCAGGCACAAAAAATGGCGCATCTTGTCAGTAAAACAGTTACACTGCAGTTTGTTTTAAAGAAGGTGCAAGGATGAATAGGAGGTGTGCGATCGCAACGTCATGAACTGATGGGCTCCTATCAAATACAATCGCGTTTCATATGCGTCAGCTGGAAGGCAGTACAAGAAACCTGTATGCTGGCAAGCTGACAAATTTGCTGGATTTGATGAGAAAAACACAAATGAAACTGTGAAGGTGGAACCAAGGAAATTACCAAGTGGATGCTGGCATTGTGACAACTGGATATTGTGGGAAAAACTGCCAAATTGGTATGGCTTACTGTGCATACAAAAACTTGGTCATGCCTCCTAGACAGCAGTGCAAATCACAGAGCATAACGCCAAACCAACAGAGTCCTGTATATAACAAAATTTCGACTTCTCTCGATGACGAACTGCGTCGTGATCATAGCAGCCACAACCTTTATTGACACTCTCGTGTCTTGCCTCTGGAACCTAGGTAATCAGAATGCAGAGCTAGTGACACACTACTTGTGACCCAAGCATCAAATCCCCATCTTTACCTGACTTAAAAGCTCACAAAGGTTCTACGATGCCTCGAGACACTGAGCGAATTGTATTGGAACGTGCCACCGTTCTCACCTAAATCAAATGCAGCCTATGCGTTCCACCATTCCATCCTCTCTCACTGCTAGCCGCTGTGCTTGGGCCCACTTTATGGTCTCGGTTCGAGTACACTTTAACAGAATTCACGAGAGGGGTGAAAACGTCGCTTCAGCGATGGTGTGGGTTCATACAATGAAGTCAGCTATGCAAACACCTAATTTTCTTTACTCAAATTCCATTCGGTATCTTCTGGTTTCCTTTACCTGTTCCGCCATCTAATGCAGCTTTCGTGTTTGTTTGTCCATGCCACCGAATGCACAATCTGATGATTTGGACACAAATTTTAAATGCTAACGAATCGTCATTATTTACATAAGCCCCGCATATAAACGATTTTAACTTCTCTCGATGTCGAACAGCATCGTGACCAAAGTAGCACCCACCTTAATTGACACTCTGACTCGCCTATTGCCTCTGGAATCTAGCTAGTAAGAACGCAAAGCAAGTGAAGCACTAATTGTAAACCAAACAACGAATCCCCATTTTCCCTTGACTAACGAGCTCACAAAGGTTCTACGATGCCTCGAGACACTCAGCAAATCGCATCAGAACGTGCTACCGTTCTCATCTTAATCAAATGCAGCCTATGGGTTCCACCATTTTGTCCTCTCTCACTGCTTGCCGCTGTGCTTGGGCCCACTTTATTGTCGCGGTTCGAGTACACTTTAACAGAAGTCACAAGAGGAGTGAAAACATCGCTTCAGCGATGATGTGGGTTCATACAATGAAGTCAGCTCTGCAAACACCTGATTTTCTTTACTCAAAATCCATTCGGTTCCTTTTGGTTTCGTCTACCTATTTCGCCATCTAATGCTGCATTTGTGTTTGTTTTCCATGCCACAAAGTGCACAATCTGATGCGATAAACACCTATCCCGATTCTCAAAAAGACCTCATTATTTACATAAATCTGATGTCACTGGTCTGACTGTGCTCATGATTGTGTGCCACTCGTAATGTGTACCGGTCGTCTGCAGGGTGATAAAGTCGCTCTTTCAGCTGCATTAATCGTGGCAGAAGCAGGCGATGGTGTAGTACGTGCAGCATTTCTACCGAAAGTCAAATTATGCCAAAAGGCTGAAGGGTGTGCAGAATTCGCCACCTGCCCTCACAGCACCATGTTGCATGTCCTCACCCCGTGCCACAGACATGCATCGCAACTGTGAATGGGTGTGTTGAAACAAGGAGTATTATTTAGTGCGCCACCAAAGTGAGCGGCTTCATCGTGTTGTCCCACTTGTCGTGGAATACAGGGTACTTGCAATTTTGCTCAAGCCTTACCTCAACACTCACCTGTCTCAAAGAAATCGTAGTAGCTCAACAGTGTCGTCCCAGAAGTTATATCCCTCCTAATGCTTTCACACGCTTTTATTACAAATGCATAACATTAACACCACATTTTACAAGTATGCGACGTCTAAGTAAGCATGAGGCATTGAAGTACTTACCCACGTGTAATAACACCCTGAGATGCAAGATGGTAGTTGCTGCTCCCAAGTGGATCCACAAACCACAGCACTGATGTGAGGTGAAATGATAGGAAAATTGGCTTTTGCATGGCGGGTATACAGCTAGTTGAACCGACTTGTAGCCTATTTACAATTGTAACTATCAGCTGCGTCGCATGGACAACTTCGCTGCCAACACACCCTAACCTACTTGCATTGGTGGCGTTTCTGATGCATCTGCATCTACGCATCATCATCTTCTGCACCCACTATAGTCAGACCTACTTGGAGGAGATGTCTGGAGGTAGAACGAAGTTCTGTGGCAGGAAGCTCAAAGTTGTAGATAAAATGCTACATGAAGCATCTGTGCCAAAAAAGTTACTCATTTAGAAAGCAAACTATGGTGTCATATTCTGCCTGTACGAAAGTGAATTAATTTAACTAGAGCGTATAGAGTAAGATGGCTTTGCTGTAAAATGAAATTAATGAAAATGAATGAAGTTTAGTCACCACCTGCCAGCATCTGCTAAAAGAAAGGAGTCAAGCAAGCTCGTTAAGGTAGGTGGAATTGCTTCCAAAGCGTTGATCAGTGGGACGACGCCGAAGGCGCACAATGTCAAACGACTACTTCATCAGAAAAGTGCAAATAAAACTTGTCGCGCAGTCACTTCACGTTAGTACCAGCATGTGACTGTGAAGGAGAATATGTATTGCTAAACGTAAAGATAGCGAAGGATCAGCGGTTGGAAGGAGGAGTGTGAGCAGCTCTTGTGCGTGTTTGCGTGGAGAGGATCGTCACGTGGAGAGGTTCTCGTCATAGCCATGGAATTCGATGGTGCCCGGTCTAGTGGCTTCGCCTACACAAGCAACAATCTCAAGTTGACAATCCTCTCTTTTCAAATGACTACAAAGTCACGGAGAAGATTGGGAATTTATTGAGAACTTGAAGAATGAATTTGCAGAATGTTTAATGAGCTACTGTTCTAGATGGCTCAAAATGATTAAAATGTGGGCAAGCATTGTGGATTTGGCATTGGGATGGACAAATCTCTCTAATCTTAACAAAACCTCATTGGTTGCATTATTCTCGTTCCTCTTTCCTCTCTTATCACTTCCTCTTGACTTAGCGACCAGCTATCAAAATATTAATGTGAAGTCCCTGAGAACAGAATTACGTGACCCAAATTAATGAATGAAGGGCAGCTGAAGGAGGTTCGCTCGAAGCAGCGATAACTCTCATCGCCGTGCCTCGTAATGCCGACTCAAGCTTCCGGCTGAAAGGGCCTCCGCGTAAGACTCAAGATGGTTGATTTGGTTGTTTGCACGTACCATTCCTCTTGACTGAGTGCAAATTGATCATTTTAGTGAATCGCTTGAAGACAATCATTCGCTTAAAGAAATTAGAAATTTAAAAATGTAAATGCTCTTCCGCCTTGAGTAAAATTACAAGGAATACTGTTAGTCCCTTCTATGAACGGCAAAAGAGGTCTTTTTATTTCATAAAGAAACGTTGGCATTGTCTGCAGCTATTCCTTCTTTTAAGCGAACTATGAGGCGAAACATTTGGCATTATGTTTAGGATTGGATAAGCGTCCTTTTAGGGTGACAATTTTGCCGCATTCCGTTGAAAGCTGATTGTGCTCATGGTTGTGTGCCACTCGTAATGAGGCAAAATCCTCACTCATCTCGTAACTTCTGTTGAGGTGTGCTCGAACCGAGACTATAAAATGGAACCGAACACAGCGGCCGCCAGCCAGACGGGACGAAAGCGTGAGGTAAAGAATCCGTTTCCGATGTTAATGAGTGTTTTACAAACATTGCTATGTCATTTTTCTGAATGCTTTGAGACATCAGACAAATGATTTCGAGCACCTAAATCAAGTAGAAATAGAGGTTAGCTTCTTGAGTCAGAATTAATATGCCAGATGATCTCCACTCTGATATGCTTGATTCGAAATACCGGATGTGTGGTTGGCTATTTCGCACTATTATATTTCGCCTATTTGAACCTTATATAACCGAAAAATGGCATTCTTTCTTGAAAACATAGGCTCAAAACAGCTCACGTCACAAAATTACCGAACTTCTCATTAAATTGGCGTTACAAATATGCCAATATCTCAACGGTTGTGATCTGGTCAATTGTTGCATGGCTATTCATAAGATGGAGCGGAATATCTTCAATGCCGAAGTTCTCCACTGTCCTACACCAGCAGATTAACACGCGGACCTGGCTTGACAAATGTCTTCTCCAAAAGCTTTCTCCTCAACCTGCGCCAAATTCTCATCGGAACGCACTGCAAGCTATTATGTATTACAATGCCCAGCTTGAATCCCTCCAACGCACTTTAACAGAGCTGCCGCAGATACGAGACCAAAGACCTGTACACCTTTGGCTGTTTAGAGACCCACACCTGGCTTGGCTGTCGCCACGTGAATTCACAATTTGCTTACAGTTACCAGAGCTATTCCTCCTCAGCCGTCATTCATCTAATAACATTTTAAAGAGCGCAAATGTGTTGCGAACGACAGGCTTATCTTTGTAACAACTTGTGTCGAAGGCAGCATGCATACTATGGACCGACAACTCATCTCAGTTGATTTATCCACGAGCCCATTGACAAAACTACGATAAGTAGCGTCTGATGAGGTTGGAGGGATTGTAGGGTGATAGTTAGATCATGGTTGGAGAAGTGCGAGAGATCCACTGCATATATTAAGCAGTCGCAGTAGTCAGGCGCATCCATACGCTCAATCATGATCTAACAATCACCCTAGAATCACTCAAACCTCATCAGACGCTACTTATCGTGGTTTTTGTCAATGGGCTCGTGGCTATGTCAACTGAGATGAGTTGTCTCATGAAATTCCTCCAGAACCTTGCACAACACAACAGCCATCTCCTGGCTACCATGCAAGACAAATGGCGGCTATGTTGTATCAAGAACTTTAATCCAACCTATACCGACTGGAGCAATCTGTTGAATTGGGGTCTTTACGACGTGCTCTCTAAAAGAATTGAGAATGCTGAAGTTGAGGACTCTGCACACCCTGTGTAATTGGATCCACCACGTATGCAACACTGATGATGTGCTTTTATACCCTCGTCTTTGATATTGTTGTTTGGGTGATTTGATAAGGATGACTTTGGAAGCTCATGCAAATACCAGTTGAAAAACGGCTCTAGTAACGTTGTGGCAAGATGTCAGCAGGAACTGCTTTAGCATTGCAAATTGCCTATTCCCTGAGTTCTAGGAATTTTCGATCGTTGTGCTCGAGTGATTTTGCAATTAGCATTGGATAACTGCAAATAACTGCATTAAATGACTAAAGCATTATGTTTCCAGTGTTGGCAGCTCGTGCGATTACCTACCACTTAACGAGTAAGACGGGTCGGTTTCGTAAGAAACAGCAGATTACGCCACATGACTTAGGTTGAAGATGAATGCCACTAGAAATCACCCTCAGTGTTGGCGTGATTAATTGAATTTGCTCCGGATGTACTTTGCGATTGTTTAGCAAGTGTAGCAATGGCATCGATGGAACCTTTTGTCACCAAATTGAAATCCAAAAAGGGTAGTTTCCTGCGTGCAGGAAAGCGGAGAGTAAAACTCCGAGATTAATTGCATGACTATGGTGCAATAGAAGTCACTGTCTATGGTGAATGAAATTAACTAGCCTCAGTCATGCTTAGACATCACAGTGTAGCGACAGAAAGTTCACAACCCATTTTTCTGCTGTAGCTCTGCACTCAAATTCAGAGGAGATAAATGTTTCGTCACGGACGCTGGAAAAAGCTCATGAAGTAATACTTAGACACCAAAACATTATAGTGGCGGTATGTTTGAGTGTGTGACACGATCAATGGATTCAATTGATAGCCTCACCATTTGAAAGTCAGCAGCGCTTTCTGTCTGGTGACTACACTACCATCACACTGGACCGTGGTGCATGTTGGCGGCTAATGATGATATTTATTACTGGCACGACTGGAACGATGTGCTGCTTTGTGGTGTAGGTGAGGGATGCGTTGAATGCGCTTGTGGAAGTGATAGCAACCACCCACAACGATGAGACTGTACTGTCGCCTCACAATGCCAGTGAGCTAGAAATGCGGTTGAAATGCGAGTGGAATAAAAGTGTTACTCAAATGACTTTGGTAGTGGGTTACTGTTGCTGAGTATGACAAGAAGACCGGTGTGAGTGTTGAAGGGATTCATGCAGCATATCCGGTATGTGCATTTCCGATGGCGGTAAGGAAAGAACCAGCACATACCACATGGGTGGGATAGCAGGCTTGCTTTTCGGTGAAGAGAAGGAAAGAGAAAGGAGGGACGGAAGGAAGGAAGGAATGAAGGGAGAAAGAAGAGGTAAAATGTGTCACATATGCGCGACGGTGGTTGATAGCCGTAAGATAGAATGATAAATTGGTGAAAATAGTTTCCGTTGGACTTGAGGTGGTGCATTTGAAGGAGTAGCTTCTACTTTGAGTCATTGCCTTATTGGTAGGGCCGTCTTTTTGATGAGTCTCCACATCTGCCATAAGGTGTTGCTCCCAGTCGCCAGAATTGTGCCAATACGTGAGGCTTCTCATTGTCAGCACTGTGGTGTCCTTCATGAGTGACATTATTATTCGCCCTGTGGGAAGCAACATACTCCCCATAAGTGAACTAAAGTCTTTTCAATTTGATTAATTGAGCAATGGTTTTTTCAAGCAGATTCATTGAACGAAGGGATTTGCAGTGGGTAGGGGGCACAATTGTACTATTGCCGCCAATGCTACTGCTGCTGCTGCCGCTGCTGCTGTTCCTAGTAGTAATACGAACACTTCCGTTATTATTATTGCTGCTACTATTGGTACTTCCTTCCTTCCCTCCGACTATGCAGGGTATGTTGATTGATTTGAAGTGGAGTGGAGACACCACGCCTCCATGGAATACTGTCGAGTTCATCGGAAACCTGTGAAGCAATAGAGACTGTTGGTGCTGCATTGCCCTCAACTTCGACCATGTGCTCGTGTGCACTGCAATGCTTGCTGACAATTGTAAACACTCCGATTCCGTTATCACCTGGACAGTTCAATTTCGAGTCGCTTTCATGCAAGCAGTTTTGATGGGCAACACGAGAGACACAATAATGTCATCTTTTGCTCAACATGTGGAAGATTCAAGTTGGTTCACATAAATTACTTGGCCAAATTCATCACCCTCCTGTGCGTATTTTCCTTGGCCTCCATTTATCGCTCACCTCTTCTTCACCTCATTCTATCCATTCGACGCACTATCACGTATACCTCAATGCAGTCGGTCTCCCTACAACTCACGCGTCGCGCACGCTCAACGAGGTCAAATGACACAGACACACACACACACGTGTGAAGTGTGGTCACGCGGTCCTCCTTCCCACCCACTCACCCACTTACACACCCACCCACTTCCACAGCAATGATCTCGCAGGCCTGCCCACGCTCACGTCTCATGATTTAAGGTCAACAACGCCAGCATTACCAAACTCGTATAAATCTACACGTTGTGATTTTGTGTATATGGGCTTCGTCTCCCTCCCAACATCTGCGTATGCCTCAGTGCATTCAGCTATCCTTCTGCATTTTCTAACACTGTCATTTTATCCATCCACCCACCTGCACGTACTAGTCATTTCGTCCCGTCACAGAGCAACCATCACTGGCTTTGCACATCGCCTTTCCTCTTCGCATCCCATAACCCATGACCACGTCAGCCGCTGAGACTACAGTCCCTGCTCAATCACACGCCACCCTCTTCCACTCCCAACACTTCACCCTCCTGCTCTCCCAAACCTTCTGCATCACAAACCAACCTGCACTGCCACACTCTGCAATGCAGTAGGAAAGTACACCTCATTATATCCTCTCTCCACTCGTCTCACAAGACTCTTACTTTATTCCTCAATTCAACCATCCGAATCAGCCTATTCGATATGTAATGGTAAATGTGGATGTGGTGGTGGTTCACGATGCACGAGCAATTCATGCCCTCCGTCAGGTGGCCACCACGAGTGTAAGCTGGCGCCTTTGTTGCTGCAAGCGCTTCGGATCCGACTGCCACAACCCAATGGAGCTGTTGTAGTTTGCGTGCTGCGATTTTAGTTTGAGGAGGGGCGCTGAGAGATGGAGGTGGTGATGATGATGGTTCACGATCCACAGGCGATTCATGTCCTCCGGCATGTGGCTCCCACGTAGATGACGACGTGGTACTGTCAGCACTCCTCCTCAAACTCAAATCTTAGCAGGCAAACTCCAACAACTCCATTGTGTTGCAGTAGTCAGATCCGAAGCACTTGCAGCACCGTAGACGCCACTTCACACTCGTGGTGGCCAGTGGACTATTCACAAAGTCCTTCATACTGTCCACGAAAGCGGAGAGCACCTCCATGTCTTCCTCCGCATCACGCACGCCGTCTGTCACGACTGTAATGATTAGTGTCTGATGCGGTTTCATAATGGCTGGAAGACTAATGAGGATGTCCATCAAGTCAAAATCCCTCTCCAGTATGTAGAAAAAACAATCATAATGGCGGAGGTGGTCATGGAAGTCCTCTTTTAATATGCGCACTTCAGGCATGAAGTTGACCCTTGCCGGGTAATATAAAACACAGGAACCATTTAATGTAAAGTTATGGTCCATAACGAAGGGGCTTCCTTCCAATAAACTGTCAGTGGCGAGAGTGCAATTAAATCCCAACATGCGAGGAGAATCCCGAAATTCTCTCTCATCTGTGTCGAGGGCTGTGTACACATTTTCCGGAATAGGCAGCAGACAGCAATGTACTGTCGGCTTGATAAGGTGGCGACCACGTTGGGAAAGGAATGGTTGGAGTGAATCCACCTCCTCCATGTCATACTGCACAGCCGCAACTGCGTCTCGATTCGTGTCTGACGAGAGTCATGGAAAGAGCATTTTGCACAGATTCTTGTCGAGCCACTTCCACCCACTGATGTTGCGATTGAGTGCCTCACGCTAACGACGACTTCGCAGTATCCACCTCCAATGCGGGATTGCCTTGCACACATTCATGAAGTCGGGAATATTCAGAAAGTGGCTTATTTGTGGTGCCAATTCGGGTGGCAGTTGGGTGATTTTGCGATGTGAAACATCATCCTCGGCCTAAATGTCAAAGAAAGTGCATGTTGGTTAGTGGCATGAGAAATGTAGAGGTGAGGGTATTGAAATGAAGTGAGGATACGTGAAGATGGTGTGGAAGAAATGTCGGTAAGTGAAGGGAGTAGAGATAACCGAAACTCAGCATTGTCGTGAAGGTCGGAAGCGTAGAATGACTGCGTGACGCA
The DNA here is from genome assembly GCA_036345935.2 of Taenia hydatigena. Classification (NCBI taxonomy): domain Eukaryota; kingdom Metazoa; phylum Platyhelminthes; class Cestoda; order Cyclophyllidea; family Taeniidae; genus Taenia; species Taenia hydatigena. The sequence goes on from JADWOT020000003.1 coordinate 6,290,235, forward strand.
GACGTCGAGATTAATATAGCTTCCGTTAGAGGGAGGGAGGGAGGAAGGAAGGGAGGGAAGGGGAGATCGAGGGCGATGGCAGTCATTTGGCTGACCTCATTGACGTGTTCGCGCATTGGTTGTCACGTCGTCGTGGTCGTGGTCGTGGTCGTCTACCCCTTTGGCAGTCACGCCATCAACAAGTCTGTCACATAATACCTTGTCCACCGACAAATAATGCAAAGGTGGGAGGTGGTGAGACACCACACAGTCCTCGCGCCACGGTAATTCCTTGCAACGACAATGGCATCATCCACACCGTTGTCCACTTGGTACTTCGCGGTAGTAGTAGCAGTAGACACCCACCTCATCTAATGGCAAAGCATTTCTGCCTTTTTCAAGCCAAAGTCACAATGCGAGTAACGATGGCACTTGCTCCACTCGCTCGCTCATTCACTTAATCGCTCATGCTGCAAATCCACGAGTCCTTCTCTGCGTTTGTTGCAAAATGTTGGGTATATTAGCCCAGTGAGTATCCCTGCTCGTGGAATGGAAATGGACACACACACACACATAACTCATCAGCTAGTGATCGAATTTGTTTATTTCTCACTCCTGTATTTGGTGATACCTGTGTTGACGTCTTGAAGGTTCTAGCAAAGTTGAACTGGAAAAAGTCTTTGAAATACTCGAAGAAGGAGAGTTGGTTCCTAGTCCTGCTATATCATCGTGCGGCGATTATCTCTCTACTTAATATGCTGAGTTGGGTTGCGCTGCTCAATAAAATGTGATTAGAGATGCCCCTACCATTTCGCAAGTTCCTTCCATAGCCAGAGCAGTTGTTATTAGCTGTAAATAAGCGCGTAAATGGCAACATTTGTTTAAGATTATGGCAGACGCTTTCTTAAGGCCCCTGAAAGTGTGAAGGGAAGTGTGGTACATGGCCGTCCCTCGCGCCATCCCGTGATGCTGCTAATGCGACACGATCAGCGGATGTGCATGCATGACTGTGGATGTGAATGCCCGCGTGTGTGCCTGTCGCAATATCTCTTCTCCTGCCTTCCTGCGATCGCCCACTATCTAGCCAGCATTGTCAGATAGACCCCTAGACACCGTTCACGCAACGTGTACGTCCAGACTCCGATCGCCTCCTTACAGGTGACGAGTGATCTAATCAGACGGGACACGATTGGACAGTGGTTACCAAGGCTGGATGTAGCTTTGATTGTTCTACCATTGTAGGTGTTCCACAGGGAATAGATTAACGACCAACCTTCGCGCATATTGGTGCTGCGGCTGCTGCTCCAGTCTATGTGCATGCCTATGAACGTGTCTGTGGTGCAGTACGTCTACCCCTCTCGCCGTGGATTGTGCTGCCATCTCCGTAGCATGATCAGGAAGGTGCAGGTAAAAGTATTCTCCTACGTCTACTGTCTTCCGCTCTGTGCCTGCACCTCCAAGGTGGTCGGCTCAATTAGGTAGGTGTGCTGTGTTCCCATTGCCTCTGGATGTCTTTCAACGGAGTATGAGGGAAGTGGTGAGATGCGAGGTAATAAAATAATAATTAAAATTAAAGTTGTTTGGAAATGTGAGTATTCCAGTTCTGCTCGGTGGCTTGGCATACGGACCATATAAGTAGCCTCTTGATCCACTTTTACGTCAACAACGATTTTCGCCAAACTGCCGTGACCTTTGGCGACCTTGGAATGGACATGGTTTTGCGTGTTGAGCATTACAAATTATCTTACGTCTTATTATTTTTCAAAGTAAGAGAAATTGCTAAATTTTTTGGTAAACAATGTTCACTTATGATTATTTTGATTAAAGATGTCAAGGTAAGTTGACAAACAGGAGACCTTAAGTGTGACCAAAAAATTGGCAATCAACATCAAACATAACGTGGTCTAGAAATAACCTTAGTTAACGAAGATTACAGGTCACTTTTACGGGTCCGAATTCAAACGTCAGTTCTGGAACCCAGATAGACGTAGGGATCAATTCAAATTAGGAAGACATGTTTGATGCATGCAAAGTTAATCACCCTCGTCCTTTTCATTTTTTGGCAAACCGCCATCATTTTCACCATGGTTGAAGGCTCTCGGTTGTGCGATCCTCTAAACGCGGCTGGTCAAATACGCAAGTGAGAAAGGCGTTAAATCGCAATGGTCAACTATTTCCGGATTCATTTCCAGTCAAAAGTGCTTCCACTTAATATGCTTAAGTAACGGTGTCTTTAACCACCTGTAGAAGTGGGAAATGTATTCACAATAATTTTGTATAGTGGTCCCTATTTAAAGCCTCAATACCGGTCTGACTGCATGATAGCATACCATTTGCTTTTTAACTGCGCAAAGAGATGGATTTCTCACTGGAAATGGATGCGTGAGGAGGCTGCCTGTGTTCTTTTAGGTGACTTCGAAGCGTTGGCACGTGTCAAAGTCAGCGCGAGAATTGATAGCTTCAGCGACAGTTAGTGGTATGAAATACTGTAGCTGAGTCTTAATGAACCAAGTGATACGTCAAAAGTCCATCATTCCCACTCTCCTTTATGTGGCTGTGGTCATAGTATAACCAACTTTCGCAAAACACCGGAATTAGTATATCCTCTTATAATGTTTTCACGTTTATCCGTGGCTGTTTATTTGCAGAAAGTGCGAGTGCAGATGCACGTCTAGTGCCTCAGACGGCGCAAGTAATTTCTTCTATCGACATGGCTAAATAAAATGACGGGGCTTTTAAACTTTAATGGTCCAAGTCGTTAATTATTCATCCTTTATATTGTCTAATGGCAAAATCCTTCAATGTCTTTTTTGAAGAAACTAAGATCAACATTTGACATGCTTTCTCACCGAAGTAATTCGCAACTTTGTCACATACTGGATCACCGCTTTTTGCAAGGTGCATGGTCAACTGCAATATCATAATGTTGTGTACGCATATCTCCCGAATCCCGTGAAAGGCAACAGACTGGCAGGTAAATGCCTCTGGTGCCCGATGTAATGAGTTTTAAAATAGGCGTGGTCGGCGTGTGCGCGACTGATGGTTATGAAGCACGGGTATTAAGGACTGGGCATTCGTCAGGGTGATTTTATTCATGCGCAGCTATGATAGCTGATTGACCTTCATCATTAAGCCATTTTGAAGCTGCTGCGAATGACGCAGGTTGGTCGGAAATCAAGTCTGTCTAGGATCAGAGAAAGCCGCCAGGATCTCTTGTTCAGGGTGTGGAATATCTTTTTCCATACAGGTTTCTCAGTCACTTGCGCAACTCTCGGGTAAGTGTTTACACTGATGATGCTGTAAGAACTAAGGATTAGACGAAGCATACGCGATGGCCTTCACATGGTTTCCGATGATGCACACACATGTCCACAATCACACACACACCTACACCGCTTACCTTGATTACTTCTTTTCCCAACAGCTAAATGCATGCGACAAATGCTCGAAGTGCACACTTGTACTAAGCCTATCAATTGTTAGGCAACCAGTGGGACATTGTTGCATTTACCACCCGTCGTCCAGTATGGATTAAATTGGTCAGACACCGAACATTTTTAACTGCTTAAACCTCTTTTTATCGAGATGTTCCGGTTGCCAAGAGATAACTTGAACTACTACGAAATTGAAGGTAAAACACATAAGCAAAGTATTAAGCCCCAAATTAATAGCAAAAGCTCTGCTAGTTTACTTCCACATCAACGGCCTCTAAGTCAAACTTTTCCTCACAAACAGCACTCGCCTTTAAGAAACCCAAACGTAATCTAACTATAATTTTAAAGCAAAGTTTCGCATTCAACGGCGCTTGTTTCACCAAGTATTGGTCTTGAAACATCGTCAGAAGCCTTGTTTTACTTTCGGAAAAGAAAAATGCCCTGAGAGCTTCTAATCAAAGCATCAATGCACTATAGACACACCCATGAATGAAGAACTCCTGTTTCGTAAAGAAACAAGATCGTCGTCGTCGTCGTCGTCATCATCATCTGCATCAACAAATGCAACCTCATTTCTTTGGCGTAGGTGCCAGGTATAAATGTGAATTCAGTAATTTAATTCAATAACTGCCTTTATGGTGTTGACTGAGAGATGTGCGAGAACCAATGATTTTTACATTTGACGTTGAAAAGTACAAAATCTTTGGCAAAAATGAGCCTTGGTAAGCCTCTTTGCTATGGGTTTTGTGTCGCTGTGTGCAAATCTCCGTTTAGCTGTGTTTTCAATTAAATGAAATGCGGTTGTTATCTTGGTCCTATCTTAGGCCTAACTTCTTGAGTCAATCACCATCTAACAACAAGTCAAAGGGCTGCAAAAGTGGAAGCATACGAGACGTCGCTATGCAGCTGCTAAGAAGCAGATATGATGCGATAGTGTAAGCAAGGTGAGGTGGGATGGGAGGGCTGGGTCAGTGTATAGTTAAGTTAGCTATAAGTACTGAAGCGGTCTTGCTGCTGTTCATTGCAGATTCATTCCATCCTGTAGATGCTCACAAGATGCTGCCACTCATGTGCATTTCGATGGATGCATATGCACTAGGCTACTTAGACTCCTAACTGCATCCAACCACCCTGAAACACCAGTTACACCCATAAAGAGTTTCAATTTGCCCTCTTCATGAATCTAAGCAGGGTGCGAATTCGCCACAACGTTTTTGTAAAATTCCATGCTAAATTGTCTGGTTCGTACATTACCACTTTCATTTCTTTAAAGTCACAGACTACTATGTATTCACATCCATCTAAGAATAATTTGAAATGAACAGGGGTTCAAATCTCGAGTCTTTATAGATTTCGGGAGAGCTGTTGGCTGCATCATAATACGCACATTGGAATGGCAATTGAAGCAAGATCTGCAAGTATGCTTCCCTTCCGTGTGCTAATGCATTAGCGCAATACGGATAGATTACTCGAATTTGGTTTGCACGCCGTCACAATGCATGGAGGACGACTGGAGTCTTTGGGGTACGCTTAATGCAAATGGCAGGCGGATGAGCTTTGCTGCTCTCGGCATCCAATCGGCACGAGGTATTACAGATAATCGTCTCCTATGAAGTGTTTTATGTCCTGCATTAGGTTGGTAGCAGTGCCAGGAAAAGTACAAAATAAAAGGCCCTAGATTTCCAGATTCTGTTCATAAGTGCATGATCCACCCGTGAGATCAGTCATGGTTTCTTGGGCTGGTTCGATGGTTTGCGTGGACCATGCGGTGTATTTCCAAGCAATAACTATGGCAGTCATTCAGAATGTAAGTTAGTTAATTTCACTTAAGGTGGTTGTTTATTCGGGTTGCTCACCAACATTCGTGGACATGGAAGCATTCCGCTAGTAGCCAAAGATTTGCCTCGGCTGAATCAAATTGTCAACATAGAAGCGGCTAAGTGGAGTTGTGAAGATGAGACCTCACTAGGTACTGGCAGCGGTCGCATTGCATACGTGGGTAAATCAAGTGTATTCATGATTAGTATGTCATAATATTTGTGGTGGTGAAAGATGGTTAAAGAAGGAGAAACTATTGACTAAATCAAGGACAAATAAAATAATAAGTTATAGAGAGGGATAAGCGGATGGATGGAGGCGGAATAATTGAATGGATGAGTCTGTTAATGATCTATGAGGGCCGTGCAAATCATAACTGGGATCGCGAGGAAGGTAAATATCGTTATCTGTTTTGCTGTACTCAAATGTACGCAGATTTCCACCCAAATGAACCACCAAGCCAGCATGGCAATAACCTGATTAAGCACTTAGTGTGACGAAATTGAAGATCTCTAAAGGCATTGGAATCACGCAAATGACGCTTTATGGGGAAGATGACGTGACGTCAGTGAATCTCCTCCGCAGGGATGAGCCAAGTAGTCACGAACGAGACGTGGTCACTTCGACATGACGCACTGCGTCCCATTGGTGGCATCAGAACGAACTTATATCACTCACAGCTAAAAGTAAGGAGACAATATCTGCTTGTCCCTCTGCCGAACCGGCCTCGAAAGCTCGTCTGTCAGCGTCATTTTCAACTTCTCTTACATAACCACATCAGATATCTCTATGGCGTTAGTCTTGGTAATCAAAAGAACAATGAGTTTGGTAGCATCGAAAGATCCAGAACCAGGACCTCAACGCATGTGGCCTTGTAATGGACGTTGTGAATTCAACTGGCATCATACGTTCCTTCACGTAGTGTGCGATCTATGCTAA
>JADWOT020000003.1:6296504-6340979 GCA_036345935.2 Taenia hydatigena
TATTTGAAGCCAATTTCTTTGAGCTATTTCGAATCGAGGTGATATTTACGCTTTGCCATCTCATTCCAAGCAATGAAGCGCGCCTTTCCTCTAGCTGTGAGTGGACTATTTCGATTAATGGCGGGTTATTTTCTTTGCAATACGTTTTGCTCAGAATTCAGCGATAATTGTAAAGATGAGACATGGTTGGTTGAGCGCCACCTCAGTTTGTAAGAGTGAACGCTGGAAATATCTGTGCCTTAATCACTTTTTATGGATGAACATATGTGCACTCTTCATTTTGTCAAGTGACGGTTAAAGTGGTTATTCCTTCCAGTTGACTGAATCTTCTCATCTCAACGCGGATAAAGTACAACTCACTTTTTTATGTGGTTTAATTTAGTCATTTTCCGGCTCTAGTTCCTTGTCGCTGCCGAGATATGCAAAATCAATCTCATTGCAGCGGCATTCAGTGTAGACTAAAAGTGCCTCCCTTAGAATGAATCTTATAGGAACACGCTTTTAGTTTTTATGCATTCTGTCCCGTTGTTTCTTCGAAATCATCTTTAGAATTCGCTTTGTTGTAGAATGTGTCGTTTGTAAGGGATCCATCCAAAAGCCAAATCTACTTACCACTTCATCTACCCCAATTCATCTCTCCAGTACAAATGTATTTTTGGCTACCATTTGGGGTTATTTTTTGTGTTACTGCTTGGAAGAAGATGTATCTGAAGTCATCTCAAGTTTTCCAAAATAGTGTATGAGGAATACAGTCAATCTGTTAAAATGAAATCCAAAGCTAAGTTTTTTAATCAGTCCACCCATCTTCAATCCAGTCTTCCATCTAGTTATTGGTCAATTCACTTTTGTAAGGCTTCTATGTTATTTGGAGACGTTCGAAAGCAAATGAATCTGGAAGCGGTGCTAAAACAGAGGTCAAGCAGCTGGCAGGTTAGAAGCATATATGAGGTTTTTAGCTTTCAATTCATGTTACTAAACAAGTTTTTTTCGAATGCCTTAGCAACCGACAGCAGTGCAGACAGATCTATTGCTGGAGGATCACGAAGGGAGAGTGGCAGGTTCGGCGCATGTGCGGAACTTGTGTCATCCAACGCAGCACCGCAGTCTATGCACGCTTGGCTGCCGGAGAAGCTGGAAGCAGCCTAACGCAAGTATGCTGCCTTAACTGCCGCCATTCGGACTGCGTCGGTGATCACGAAAGTAGGGTTGGAGGAAATGGAACGGAGCCTTAACCGGACCCAGGCCATCGCTACAGAATTGGAGACGAGGGTGGCTGAGTTCTTGGTAATAACTACTGTCTTCTGCTCCCTACTTTTGTAGGCTTTTGTTGCTCTCCTAATCACCCATTCATCATGCTCAATCCTCAGCTATTTCATATCATTTCAAATACCAATCCACATATCCACCCATTATATTCCCCATACTTCTATTTCCTTCTTTCATTTAATATTTTTGCATACATGCATTGCTTACGGTTTCATTTGTCAACTCAACAATCTGCTTCATTTGCTGGATACTTTTGGTTTTGATTAGTTAATTCTTCTGATCAAATGATTAGGTGGGGTTCGTTTTACATTTTCTGACTATACTCTTGTACTAGCCGTGTGTTTTTTGATTGCCTTAAGGTTTCCTCCATCATAAGCTACGGTCTACTTGCAGAGCTGTTAGTACATTGAGGCTGGAAGGGGTTGATATGTTCTAGGTATGCGCAGCTTCTACTAACCCAGTCGTTTCTGACCCACCTGCCTAGCCCCTTGGAACTGCAAATGAGTTTGTCCTTATCCACTGTGCCTTGGCTGGGTGGGTCGTCGATGCGTGAAATAGATGTGCGTTCTGCCCGAAGACTGCCTTTTTTTCGACTTCTTAGGGGCTGGACAAAGCTGAAGGCGCTACATTGCTCTTATTCCGACACTCATGTTCTTTGAATGTGCTTTGTATGCCAGAGGCCGGAAAACTATCTTGATCCGATTGTGGACTAACGTGGTCACCCCCTAGGGTCTGAGTCACTCCTGTTTTAGATATTTCGACCAGGTTATCCCATATCTTATTTCAGCTTACAATAAAGTTGTTTAGAAGCAACCAACCTATTCATAGTAAAAGTGGAAGAAGGGAAGTTAAGGAAGGGAAAGAGTCGTCTATGCTGGTGGCAGCGTTGGCAAACCTCCTTTACTTCAAGAAAGGCATGAGCTTTGGAGACTGGTAGAAAACCGTTAAGCATCCACTCATATCCACAGTGGTAGAGAATTCCGATGGTCCCCCATGCTCTTCCACATGAGTTATTGTCAGTAGCGATTGATGCAGGAGTATTCCCTGACTCCTGGCTCAACTTGTCACTGAACAGCGAGAGCAGCCGCTGGCTAACGAATTTTTCCATCGCGGTTAATAGTCAGGCGACGATGATGTTGCGTATGCTAGGGCCCTACAACCCCAAGCAGAACGGGCTTTTGGGGATAGCCTACTAGAGGGTGACTAACTGAGTGGCTGTTCAGCTCAGAGCGGGAATGCGAAAGCGATATTACATTATAAAAACGCTGAATAATATGAGCTATACCTGCAGTGGGGCGTGGGCGATCCATGTCTAGATTTGAAGAAGTTATGATATTTGAGGAGAATGGATAAGAAACGTTGCTGTTACATCCTTTTGAAGAATCAAAATGAAGTGGAATGCAAATGAATTAAAAAAATTTACTATGCCTGCACGCATACATATAACTGGTGATTTGATTGTATTCAAATTCTAAAAAAACACAATCATTTGGCCATACGTCGTAAATAGAATGTGCCGCGTATTGTTTAAAATAAAAGTAGGTAAATATAATGTTTGTGAATTCTGAGGCATAGGTCTACTGTAAATCGCACATTCTGTTAAGCGAAGCATGTCTTTAAGTTAATCAATTTGCTTAGCGTTTTCAAGGTCCTTGGCGGTAAATGCTTTTCACATTGTCGATAAATAGGATCCTTTACGATACGAAAATATCATAATTTTGGCGGAATGGTTCATATTTATCTGAAACGAATGTGTCACCTCCAGCTGGTGCATAACTTGCCGTGCATGGGCTCTTTAGCGATGGATTCGGAATCAGGATCTCGCCTGTAGCATTTCTTGGAGCATAACTCGGGTAAAAATTGGCTGCATTTCGTAGTTTATTATCATGCTTCCCATGCGTAAATTAACAATAGCCACGCACGAAACATTTCGGCTTCGCTCTTTAGACACGAAAATTCAATAAATAATGCTCAATGAACTTGTTTATTCCAAATATCTGCAATAAAATACCCATAAAATACGTTTAGAATACTAGCCAATTAAAATTACTTAGCAGCTTTGTAAAAAGTATTTAATCACGGACGAGCTACTCACTCCGTTTCACCACCATAGAAAAGAACTGCATAAAATTAGATTTTGACTTGTGGTTTATATCATCGCATGCATGGGACACCACACATGTGAAACAATAGCAAATCAGCTCAAGCACTATGCGCTATATGTATTTCCCGTTTTGATTTAGAACTGACCTTAATAAGACCCCGGCTGATGGCTTTTTAGGGTGTCACGAAGACGAGTCTCCTATCTTGTTGCTGTGCAAAGAGTGTGGTATGGTGAAAAAGCGGTAATGTGCGTTAATCAAACTGCGCCATATCTTTCGCTCTAATCTAGAAATAATTAAGATACTGCATCAACTGCTAGGTTACTTCCGCACCCGTGAAGTGCAGTTCAATCGTAAGACGTTTGATATTTAGAAATCACCGTAGTGTAGTGTGAATGAATTTGATGGGCAAACCGAGACAACACAAGCGCATAGCTGTAATCCACTTTTTAGTTCTTTCACAGTTTTTAATCTTATGCTCAGCTGTTTTTAAATTCCTGATAGCTATGAGAAGGTAAAATAGAGAATTTGCAAAAAGAGGAGGGTTTGTGCGCTGAATGAAAAGTTTAAATGTTTTAGGCTTGAGCAGTAAAAGAGGATACGTAAGACTGAGGAATATAAGAAAGGAGAGCAGTGCATTTGTTAAGAAGAATAGACAAATTAGTGAATCAAGAAACTATTCTTTATCTTCAAACAGTTTTCCTCCTTCTCATCAATGCCATTATGCAAATACTTTACTCCTTTTACTCCTGTTTCTGCTTTCTCGCTCTTCCTATCCATCACCCATCTGTGTTACCATCTTCACCTTATTTCTCATTTTCCCTTAGTCAACCATGTTACTTCCTCTCTACCAGAGAGGCACCATCAAGCCATTGTTCCTCCTGTTGCAAGGTAACAATTGGCTTCGAACATATTTTTGCTAGCTCCGCATTAATTGCTAGGAGTGGCTCGCCAGTTCTTAGCCCCGGCCTTACGTCGCCCTAATCGTTCCAAAACGTCCAAAAGTCATTTGCCTGAAAGGAAACATGAGGGGCATAAATACGCGGAAAAGCGGTCTCGACATGGCAGCACATTTAATTCAGAACACATTAGGATCGGTGGTCCTTCTTATTCCCTCTCTTACCTCCTTTACATGCGGCGTAATGCGAGAAATTCACTAAAGAGAAAAGGTACAAACGCAAATGATGTCCACTCTTATAAAACCAACTACAAGGGATGCTGTCTGAAGCCCACAGCAGACGGAGCTTAGAGGCACCACGCGGCACACGCTGCCAATCGATTTCCACGTGCCAGGTTCGAACTGCTCCATCAAACGACAAACCGTTAAGCATAACGTTTTATCCGATGCGTCATGTCCTGTTTTTCGTATTGCTTCGCCACACTGTCGTTCCTGCTATTCACTTATTCGTCAGTGCCCTCCTGATTCGCTTATCCTCCTCGCCTTTAATCTTCTTTTCATCCGCCACACCCGTCACTCCCAACATCCCACTACGAAGATCCATAGACGTCAGAGGGCCAAAATAGGTAGATATCGTGGAAATTGGGGACACGTTGTGTTAACGGTCCCGCTTCTTTTCCTCTTCAAGTGTGTCATCCAAAAAAATCCCCTCCAACGAGTCAAGTTTGCCACATTTTACGCAGTCGTATGGCTAGATATGTAAATATGGGGATTAATTTGGGAAAAAAAAGGGAAAAATAAGGAAAAAACAAAGAATACTGCATCAGAGCACTGTGCAGAGTCATCTTACGGTGCCCGTTTCCGGTCCTCTTTTCTTCTTTTTCACCCTTTTCCCTTCTTTATCTACTGCATTCAAACTAAGAGGCTAACAGTCTAGCTGCCATCTTAGTTTACCACACCTATGTACGCTGATTGATTCGGTTCATGCCAGTGTGAATGTTATTAAATAAGAAAAAATTGTCTAGCATATGCTTTCAAGTGGCGACGACGATAGTTAGAAAAAGTTGCAAGGAAAACCCCCATTACGCTTTTGAGGGCCTCGTTTGACCTATGTAACTCCTAGTGCAACGTTTTTAGGCAAAGGCGAGCATCATTTAGGCACGACTTGTGACTTTATTTCAAATGGGTTTATTGCGCATCTATTAGCCAATTTTACTGATTGCACTTGATCCTTCTTTTACTGTTCTTAAGGCACTACGTTTATGCTAGCTGCAGCAAAAGATCCAACTTATGCAGTTGCTAAAATCATGGTAAGCTGGTGCACAAAGAGCAATAAGTGCCTCCAGTAAAGCAATTTGCAATCTTTAAACTCTTTGCCAGAACCAATGAACAAACGGTTTAAGACAAGGAAGCTTTCTGCGATGACCAGTTTGCCACTGTTAATATCGAAAAGTAGCTATCAACATCTGGGAATGATTTGCAATGCTACTACATCTTCTACTACATTTTTCACGAGACTCATCTAGAAGGGAGGGCGCGGTGTGGTTAAGGTGCATTTGAATCACATGGCGCTGGGTTCAGGGTGATTAGCAAGACTTAAAATTACACTTGGTTGCATAGGAACCTGCTACAGATTCTATTTGACTTTGTTAGAGTGCAAAGATTTTGTTAGCGGAATGCTTTTGGGCGCCTCTTTTAAGCGGGCTTTAGTCATCCAACAATTCTCTACCTCAATTTCCCTCCCCCACTTGCCTCTCACATCTTCTTGCACTCGTAGTCAACAAAATTAAATCTGCCAACCTCATTGATTCAATCAAATCGAATGTGGTTTCAGTAGACTAGTTCCTTTTACTTCTATCTTCTTCTCACTTTCCCATCCTGTCTTTCACTCCTCTCCTGCCATTTTCCTGACTTAGCTCTCTCACCTATTTACCCTACATTGCCTGCCTACAGACACGTCATAATGGCACTTGCGATGCAACATCTGGACGGCATCGCATTACGGTGTTATGGATCTAATTTTTTAGCCTGATGTACCAAGATGCGAAAATTGAGCCTCAGTGCAAGCATTAAAGATCTTACAATCCACTCATCAAAGTACGCATGTTTTCAGAGCATGCTTGAAAAAAACGAGCATTTCTATCGATATTCAGGCTGCCACTCATCATTTTGTATCCGTCCGTGCACAATCGAGTTGTTGATTGCCGATTCATTGTAACTATGCAGCTGAGTTACCAAGGTGTGGTTGCTTCAATCGTGCTGGTAATTGACTTTTGGGTAGAGGCAATCAGAGCACAATAAATATTTAAAGGTTAAGACATGCTGTTCCGGCTGGTGAAATAGAACGCACTCGTGCAAAAAACTTTCTACCCTGATTTCATTCTCCACTTTGATGATAATCTACGCGTTCTCTGGTTCTTTTGCCTTTAATTGTGGAAAATTTGGCCTCTACGCATGGCGGCAAACCCCAAAAGTCCTATTAACAGTATGTATACATTTGCGAATTTACCGATTAGAGCACTAAACATAATTATCTAGCAGGATTTTCCTTTGACAAATAAAAGACTAGCTCGAATGTAACTGGGAACACCTTTCCGAGCACATGCTCCGAAAATGTACGATGGTTACTATTGGTAACTACTTAGCCCACCTGTTGATTAGCGACTGGCCTCTTCTACACCTAACATAAAGAAAGCTGAACGATTCGCCGCTCATCTACGCGACTTTTATAAAACATATCTGTACGCTGACTCATCAAGGACCTTTAATTAAAATTTGTATTAAAACTGAGGTTGGGCCTTTTTTTGCCTTTAGGGAGGGTTCGAGACGCCGTATTGATAGCAAAGAAAAGCATATTCTATCTTAATTACGAATCTCGCCTTTGCTATCAATTTGGATGTTTTGGATGACTAGCATTCATTCTGTCTCTCCCCAATTCCGGTTCTACTTTCGCAGATTTTGGTGCAATTCATACGGTTATTTAACACCTTGATCAGGCAAGGCATAAAAGGGATGTCTTATGTGTTATTTCCAAAATAACCACGAAGGCGTCTAAAATTAATTGTGAGTGCATTTATGACCTGCAAATTAGTAGCATCGGTAAAAACGGATGGAAAACGAATTTATTACAACAATTGGCGAAATCATTTTGTTAAATTCGCCATTTTAGTGCATCTCCAAAGGATGTTCATCCTTTTATCTGCTAGATCTTTGAAGATGGTTCTTCACCTTTTGCATCCCAATGGTCATGAGGGTGGATACAAGAAGCACATCGTGAAGTGATCCGGCATTTTAATGAAAAACTTAATGTGATACCATGATACGCCACGCTTTCGCCACACTGTGGTCAAAGCTTGTCATTATTTTCCTGTATAGCACATTCCTCGCCACATGCTAAAGCTAACTTGAGGCGATTAGAGAAATCACGATAGAGGATGTTTAAGTGAGGTGGGCAGGCATTAAAAGGCTTCCGGTATTGATCTGGTTTTGCCTAACAATGCTTTTGGCCTATAAACGGAAAGGACTTTAGTAAAGAATGCTCACAAAAATTTAATTTATTGGAGTTTATAGTGCAGTAAAAGCGCTTTTCTTAAAGCTAGTGTGTTAAATCATACAGTACGCAGCTGTTTCAGCTTATCATTAGCAACCTATAACTCCAGAATTCCCAACTGTCTCCATGTTCCCAAGCAAGACTTGTTACTGGATAGCGGACCTGACGAGACGGCGTACTGGATGACATTGCTACACTCTCTTGGTAACGTACATCCCAGCGACATACTTGCATCAGCGTGTCACGCGTTGCCCATCCAGCATTTCACTTGATGTTGATGAGATCTCAACATTTACCCTCTCAATGGGGAGCTATTGACAGTTATTACAGTTTATGCGCTCAGCTATGCTAAATTTGATTTAGAAATGCCTGGATTTTCTTTAAATATCCAATTCCGTAATTACTGTGAAGTGAAATCTATCATCGGTAAAATATATCTATTGGCAAATCCAATGCTACTGAACAGATGTAAAATGAAAGATGCAAAAGACACACATGGAAAAAGTAATTGCTTTGCACCAGTATTAGGCTTAGCATTAGCAGGCTGGAACAAAGGCACCGTAGCGTTGCCTGCGCTACTACTAGTAATAGCAAGAGTACTGTTCCAAATCACTTAAAGTCTACGAAGATCACTGCATCCCTCTTTTTGTTTGGTGTCCTTGAATTGCTAGTAATTACGACACTAGAAATATGATTATTTTAATCAAACTTTTATCAAGATAAGTCATGCGTTCAGTAGGCGCTGGGATGAGAGGAATAAAGCACTTTTAACATGCATCCCTGCCAAATAAATAATTTGAAACTCCAACGAATTTCTTTAAATTGTAAACTGAGGTTCACCAGATTCCAACAGCTTACCGATTTCTACGCATCTAAAGTCATACGATGTAGACTTTACGGTTAGGAGAAATGAATGGAGCCGACACCAACGCAAGCTGCGGCACAGAGCAAATTGCAAAAATGAATTAGAATCAAAAGAAAAGGGTTTGAATAGATCGTTGGAGGGTTGTGCTGAAAAGTAGAGGAGGAGGAACGCAAAGAGCTGTCCGAAGAAAGTAGAAAAAATGGAGAATGAATGAATGGGAGAATAAATGAAGTAGTCATGGCAGATGAAGACGACTCCCGACCTCAATAGTCGCCGTTCTTGCGAGGCAGGTCACGTACGCCAACACAAATTTAGTAAAGACAGTCCAGATTGTCGCTCACATTCAGCTATTCTGATTCAAAAATATTCATTTACAATTGGTCTGTAAATTGCTCACTAATAGTGACCCTGTAATGCTGTTGCTACTTGATGCCCAGGAGTCACTATCAAGGTTTGGCTGTGGGCTTAGTTTCCAGGTTAGTGATAGCAGTCAAAGCCTTGCCAATACCGCAATGACAGCATCAGCTCAATTAGGTAGAAGGTATGCGAATGTCACTTTTCCACCAGACTTGGGTGCTTCTTGTGGTCACACGTCTCTATGGTTTTTGACAAGGTGAGGCAGAGGGAAGAGCTCCTATGAAGATATACCAGACTTGCATTCAGCAAGCGATAAGATGAGCAAAACAGCACTTTAACACGAATCCGTGCCAAATAAGCTATTTGAAACTCTACCGAGTTTCATTAAGTTGCAAATCAATATAACACCATTGCTCGTACAGGAAGAAGCATGGGTACACATCTCACCCATTCTTAACCGTTTAGCTACAAAACTTGCAAGCGCACTCCGAGCACAGCCATGAAAGGAATTTTTATCCGGTGCTCAAATCAGACGAGTGTTTAAAGGTTGTACGTTAATATGGGTGTTAACTGGATATAGCCTGAGTGGAATTGCTTTGAGTTCAGTGGCTCACTTGTGTAGGAACATACACATCTTCGCCATTTTTTTACTCTTTTCGCTTCTAAACGATTGCCATAGATTCTGAAAAAAAGAGCATAAAATTACTTTAAAGCGATTAGTAACTGCACTCTATGTCTTCTACTCACAAAACAAGTAAGACCCCATTTTCTTGCCCTGTTTATTTGCATTTATCCGTATGTACATGCTCTTCCTTGAAGACAAACATTTTTGCCTAAAAGTTGTCAGCGTTCGAGAAAAATCCTTGGATTTCGGCGCTACGTCGCGTGTACGTTTTACTGCATGTTACTTTGTCCCATCATCTCCATGTGTGGAAATCGCCTTATTATCATGGATTGGTTTCCTCGACAAATGAACTTGGTCACGACAAATCATGCTGATTTCACCCATTAACTCTAGCTTTGTAGAATGGTGAAGGGGTAAATGAAAAGTTAGTGAACCCAACTGCCGTCGCTGAGCGTCTTTGCTCAAGCCACTCAGCTGCAAGCGAGTGTCTTAATATCTCGTTGGATGCGGTGCTTATCCATGACAGCGCGTGTGCGCGAGTCGTTTATCTGCACTCCTGTGTCCTTCCTTGCCACCGAGATGCACAGGCTTCAAATAAAGCAGGATGACTATACGGTCCTGTGTGTTTTCTTAAAGAAATATATCGATCATGGGCAATAAGTAGTCCGCGTGATAGAATTGATTATGTGCACTCTTTTCTGATGCATTTGTCTTCTCGCCTGACAGATTGGAGTCTCACCCAAAAAAAATCGTCAGGATTTTATGCCCGTACACAATTTTTTCTCAGTGCATTGACACTGAGCATAGGATGTAATGCTGCATATTCAGTAATCTGTTCTGCTTTTAACTTACAGATACAAAGAGCTACAATTGACCGAACATAGGCTCTGCCAGTGCTTAGGTCAAATCCGCATTTCTGCATCTTTAAATATAGTCAACAAGATAAACACGTACCTTTAAAAAATGATTAGGGCAAATGATGGCGTAACCCGCCCTCGAAGCAAAAATTTTGATCAAGCAAAAGTGATTGTGTCCGTGTGTACGATTCCATTCTGCTACTGTATCATAACTTGATGCGATGTGTACAAAATGCTGAACCCAACGCGTTACACGCTGATATGAGCGTATGAGAATAGATGGCTGGGCTGTGAGAAACTTCTGGCATAGTGCAGAGTGAATTCGGAGGAATAAATAATAGCAAGGATGAGAGAATATTAGGGAATGTGGAAGTCATGCTAAAAGTTGTCGCAACAAACGGACGTTACAGTGATCCTTAAAATTAATCCAACTGTTTTCTCTACCTTAATTGTTACCTCATTTGTCGCGACATATACAAATGCGTCATGTATGATTAGTAAATGTTGACAACCGGAAAAGTATGCCATGCTCATTAAGTAAAAGTGGTAGCAATTTGATGGTCCTGAACTTATGCGTGGAGCAGCATCTTGAGGTAGAATTGAGCCGTAGAATTAGTTACGTGAGCATCAAGGATTCGAATGCATCCAGTCATCATTATTGCTAGAATGGATAAGAAAATGGATGTGCCTCGTGTCAAGATAAGGTGAGCTATGGTTTGCCCTGCCACTTTGCTGCTAAATAGCATTACTTTTCTGGATCTAAAGTAAGTGGGCTTTATACTGCGTTAATTTCTTAAAGCCATCTCTAAATGCAGTGTGCCAAAAAATGATATATTTTATCGTTCTTGGTAAAATACTAAAACGGGGTATTTACATGAAGAGGGTTTGAGGTTGCTTACTTTTTTCATGCACAGAAAGTTGGTGCTGCTTGAAGAAATGCCATAGGTAGACGTGTTTAAGTAAAATTGGTCGAGATCTCTTTGACTCTTCAGTTTCTCAGTTTGGATGGCAGAAAGAGGGGCTTTGATGAACGAGTGGCAAGGAGAGTCAAAAATATCAGTCAGTAATCGAGATGAATATTGGTGGCAGTGAGAATGATTTGATCAATTTTTCTGGCGAATTGTCTTTTGAGGTTGACAATCTGCACTCCTTACGACACGTCGGTATCCAAGTAATTTATAATAAATCCGCAGCATCATGATTTTACACATCTAGATAGGCTTAATACGACACGTATCCATGCCAAGGTCCATAGCAGCAGCGTAGAAGCTGAAGTGAAGCCCATTGGAGCAGACATGGCATCTGGTCATTAGGAGGAGCCAGAAGACTGCGAAATTGTCTCAGCTTGCAGCATGGTCTGCAGAATTGTCTAAAAGTTGAGGCTTATCACTGGCATTTTAGAGACTTCCCTGAGGTTGCTAATTGCTTATCCAACGACAACTGAATTCGTCGAAAGTTATTCAGTTTGAAGATTATCAGTCGTAGTTTAACAAAGTAGAGAGCCACTGCTCTTCTGGTTGGAACAAATAATTGATTCCCTTGCGCCAGATACCGGCAAAATATTTTTGGCACCAAAATGGAAGCTTACTTTTACAGAAAAACGAACCGTTGATAAGCGCCTTTGCTACTATAATTAATGTTAACGGCTTGAGGGTAGCTACTTAGTTCGATAAATGGGTACATTTAATTTGTCTGTAATCGGCAAGGTAATGCTCGTAAACAGCTTCTTTTGTTCCTAAGTGTAGCCCATGTTATGCTCCATTGAAAGCAAAACCATTTTGCAAATGAACAATGCAGTGAACATTGTGTGCTACATAATTAGCTCTATATAACTTATGGGTGGTTCGGAAAACGTTCCTATTTCCGGTCGCCTGCAGAGCATATGGTTGTAAATAGAAATGGCAAGGAATGATGTCGACGCAAGCACGAAGTAAGTTCAAGCAGGGAAGGGGATAAATTTGACCAAGAATTTTTGTGAAACACGTGTTTTAAGAATCATTTTATAACTTCGAAGGTACATCAAGTCCTCTAAATCATTATTTGTTGAGGGTTAGTCAAAGTTTACTAGGAAGCACAGGGATAAAATATTAAAAATATGCTGCCTGAAATATAAATGACTCTGTGGTGGTATGGTGTGGCTATACAAATGTCTTATACTCTTTAGTGAATTTAAATAAAGACCAGTGAACCACTGGCTTCTGTATGTGTTAAGATGCTCCTTGTCACTCAGTGTTTTAACCACTTGACATATTAATAATCAGACTAGTGGGACTAAAAAGGAGGCAAGCACTAGTTCAACAGTGACAACCAGTTATTTTTGCTCAATAAAAGCAATGTTTTAACATTATTTTAATAACCTTATAAGGGTATACAGCAAGCGAAATGCTGTGAAGATAATGCCTGTGTTCACGAATGGACTAGAAGGGAGTAGTAATAATAAGTTTTATGGCCATGGAACCAACAATTGTATTATAGTAATTTCGTCTGGCCCACGTCACAAAATTAGCATGAACACGATGCACTCCAATGACACAGACTTGGGAGTGGTAGAATAAAATTTACATTGCTCGGCCATATGCTATGATGTTTAATCGAACCGAATTCGTTTACTCAAAAAGACGATTACGACTTCACTAAAGAGTGCCAAGGAATTAAATCTTAAATAGATGGATTACTTTGGAATTGTGAGAACATTTACATCACTAGTTTGGACTTTAGTGACTATGTTCTCTCATATTGCCGAGAATTTCGATGCAGAAAGCAGCCATCTTTAAGCCGACATAGCTGCTTTCGTTCATTGCCTTCAATTCACCAAACGAGCCCTCAGGGAATAAAGACCACAAGCACTTGCGCAACTCATAAGCATCTCTACGGCATTGTTAGACCGATGGAAGGTACAGATGAATATTCACTTAATTTTTCGCGTATGTATGGTGATTACTGTTTAGTGGTTCTAAAGATCAAACCAATCTAAGGCTTCCCAGAATTCATACGAAATCTCAGTGGCATGGAAGATGAAGAATTGGCGCACAGATATGCAGAGGTCATGCCAGTTTCTAAAATGCAGCAAGCTGATAATTACCAATTAACTAATAATTACCGATTATTAAGGTCAGTATTTTGTGACTTTAGGGCGGCACGGATGTTTGTAGCCAACAGGCGGCGGCTGCCTTGATATGCATAGCTATGATTTCCTATGTGATCGCTGCCACTTAGTCGCCTGCCGCGATCGCAACCAAACACGACCCAATTCACTCTTTTGCAAAAAAAGGGAAAACGATCCTGTGGTAAGCGTTCAAAGAGAGGGCAATGCGGTCTCTTTATTAAAGGGACAATTTTGAATCACATTGTCTGCAATTTATGGTACCAATGGTCAAGTAAATTACGACTAGTTAAAGACTTAAAATGCCGGATCCCACCTAAAGCTGCCATTAAGTCTTAGTTTTCATAAATAAGTTAATTCTTTTTTATTCCAAATGTATGATATAATTAGAAGAATGCTCAAATATATGCCATGACTTCGCTAAGTCAGTGTGTCAAATAGGCCCATGTCAGGTACGAAGACATCCATTCAAATCCCACTAATATACTTATCTATTGAAGTAGCAAAGTGCTTAAGCATTTTTAAATATTTTGTTCACACCATTAGCAATAGTGGCCGCAAACCTTTCTGGATATGATCAAGTGTGTGCACATTGAGTACGTCTAACATCCACCTAAAACTTTCGCATATCAAGGATAAGAAAATGAAGAGAAAACATGCCTTTTTTCTCATAACAAGAGTCAGAGCTAGTTTTGTAGTAGGAATGAAATCTTATTGCAATATTTAATGGCCATATAAGTTCTTGTGCATTAAACTGTAGCAAAACTGAATTGTTAGAGGGTCTTATGTTCTTCCCCCACAAATCCTTCACCACCTCCTGGCGCTAGTTCCTGGAGCCCACACGAATGCATGTGCAATAGACTATAAGTATGCATCTAGAAGTAGAGAAAGCTAGATCATTGCTTTAAAAGACAGGAGCTTTCTGGGCTCCGAGTACGTTCCAGCATTTATCTAGTTAAATAAGAATGATAAATGGTTCCGGAGATTATCGTTCTGGGTCATATATGCCCTGAGCAGCTGCTCATTAGTTGCGGCAAAGTCAGCGTACATTTTTATGCAGCGTTCAATGACCATTTGATCTCTTTTATTTGAAGGGATTGATAGATTGCAACTTCTTTCAAAACCGCGACTTTCCTCATAAGTTACAATGCACTATTTCTATAAAGGCTTACAAACATAGTATTTGGAGCTGCTGAACTGTATATGACTAAACAGGAAGTTGTCTTTCAAAACGCATGCTAGACATTCCCATCAGTCTAATCCCATGTGCATGACTTTCAAGATGCCCTTCAGCACCAACGTTTAAGTAGCCTGCGTATTGTTCCAGAGTCGAATGCGTTGTGTCATTTCAATATTCGACTCATAACTCCTGATATTTTACGGTGTACAATATGCCAATGATCCAGACATTCAAATGAAAGGCGGAAGGAATGGATTACCTTTTAGTCAGCATGTACTTTGTGAGCAACTCTTGCTACTCATTAAACCTAGTAGCAGTTTATTTCGCAAAAAGAAAAGTGGAAAGCTTTTTAAAGTAGAAACTGATAAAGGTCGTTTAGAGGTGCTACGCAAGTGCTGCAATTGCGAAAACACCTAACGTGCACTACGGCCCACTCCGAATATTAAATGTATGTGAGCTCACTTGGGGTGGAGGTTGAAGCACTTTTAGCCTTTGCATTTCAAAAGACCACTACGCCGGACCGTTGTTGATGGTAGCACAGGTGACCACGGGTGGCAAAGTAGAGCCTTGCAATGGAAATAGACTTGACACTAGGCCACAGTGTCTCCGCAGCTAAGTGCACAAATAACACGATCAAAACCATTTTACATCCATAGCATCTCAACTAACAGCCTTAAAATGGAGCATCTTACCATAAAAGGACAAGGGAACCGGCGAATGCTATCTTCCTCAAAGCAAGGAGACATTCAACATAATTATGGGCGATGACTTGCCTGTGTAGATGCAACACCAATGTTGTTTGCTTTGTCAAATGCATTAAGGTAGTGATTTATTTAACCTTGGGCAACATTCTGCAGCGGTTCGTTAAAAAGCTTAATCACAAATAAAAGAAAACAAAAAAGTGCCTTGAATTTTCCGAACTACAAATATGGGTGGACTTAATAGCGGATAACGTCAAGTGTGGATTTCAGTGCTACCTTATAACCCCGCAAACATTCATAAATTGATACTACATATTGGAAAACTATGGTGTTAAAAACTTTCCTTAGCGATATTACCACACAATGTATCGGCTCAAAGGTGGCACTCTTGCGTTCATTTCGAAGTTATGCAGGGCGTCTCAAGCAGGACATAAAGATGCCGCGCTGTTAGGCGTCTTTATGGTGAACGTATTCTCCACCTTAGTTGAACGGTGGGTTGAAGATGTAAATGCAGCAGACTGCTGTGCATAAATATTGCTGTAATTTGACTTCCTTACATTCTCAACTTCCCTATTTCATCTCAAGACCTACTTGTATGCTCTTTTGGCACTTTTTGAAGAGAAACGCGAAATCGCATGCTCAGAGATTATAAAAGTTGTGCATGAGATTCCAAGCATACTGAGTACAGGGAATCTCACAGAGTGGTTACACCTTTACGAATGGGCTTATTACAAATGCATGCAAACACGGTACACAACGACGAGGTTTACCATTTACAGTGACCACTGATCACTGGCCGATACTTTTACATTGTATTTACTTGTCTTGCTGGATTTCGATAGCAAATTCATGAAACTTTGGATTTGCTACTGAGGACTGAACCGGAGCCCTTACAAAAACGCACCGCGATTCTCCATTCTTCTGCGCGTCGGGTCGCCTTCACCAGGGTGTATTTTCGCCCAACCTTTAAAGCTAAATTGTGTGGCATGTTAGGAATGTCACTTTGTTGATGTCGCAGGTTTCCATCAACTTACATGGTCCCTTATTAAAATAAGTTCCTAATAAATTTTACCCCTTTTGCTCACATCAGAGGGATCTTGAAGGCCCCAACCTGTTTATTTTCATCTCCTGCAAGAGTGCAGTGGATTGGACCTGATTAACCTGCATTCGTCACTTTGACGGGTGATAAGTGTGAAAGTGTTTCTAGGCAGAGCAACCAAGCGAAGCAGATGTGCGTACAAGATTAAATGCCTTAAAAATTCCCACCTTCTATGTTGAACACAGTGTGTCCGTTAACGAAGCTGTAGGTGCACAGGGTACGATACGTGTGGGGAATAAATAGGCTTTAGGAAGGAAGAGTTTAAGGGTTCAGCTAAGGCGCTCCAAAGATGGAATTTTCTTAGGCTCCAGATCTTACGGATTGTTAATGTTCCTAGCACAAAGCTTTTAAAAAATATGCTTTTGTTATAGTAGCCGATTGAAAATGATGCATCTTGCCTTTGGCTTTGTCTAGTAAACGACCAATTTACCTAACAGCCCTTTCCTCTAATCTTTGCCGATTTCTTGAACTAATTTAAGCGCTATCGTATCGTCAGCAATCTACTATGTACAAAGTTTTACTCCCAATAATAGTTTTATGAGATTTTATTTGCTTTGGCACTGCATTTTAGATGTCACCTCCGAATGCTTTTGTGGTTATCATTTGGGTGTGTGGCACTCGCTATCGCTAATGTGTTGCATGACTGTCGGTTTAAGTGAGATTTGGGTGGTTTCGCTTTAACTAGTGCTCTTGCCCTGGCGCATGCATCACAGCTCCCAGTATTTAGAGTTATTCTGCATGCAGATTTTATTCATGCCTTTGTGCATCATTTGGTTAATACAACGTTCTACCTGGTTGATCGCATTGCCATGTTTTATCATTCGCCGATTTTCAAATGCTTTTTCTGTTTTGGCTGGCTATAGCTCATTTGTATCACATAAAACGTGTTTATTAAGGCAAATATTTTGCTTCTTTACTAATACTTGATTCGTGAGACCAGAAATGATGCTTTATGATTTTGTCATACCATCTGTATTCCAGAAAAACCCCAAGTGAATATAAATAAGGCTACAGGAAGATGTACAAGCTATGTTCTTTGCACAGGTTAATCAACCAAATGCATAATGTGCGGTTTTACAACGTGCAAGGGGCGAACTAAAATAAAGGTTGCAGTTTTTGATGTTTAATTTATGAGACGATGGGGGATAACTTAGATTACGACTAATCGCATTTGATAGATTAGCCCTCGACAACTCCCAGCCATGGCGGTAGATCATTCCCCGTTATAATAATGGAGGGTCTGTCTGTAAAGGATGCTTTTGTGACCTCTGCTCTCCGTGCGATTCGCATTATCGTAAAGAAAAGTGTAGTAACATTTTCCACCTGCATTGATGCGGAAAGTAATTGGCAGTCCATAAATGAACTCGTAACCTTCTTACGATGGTGGCATGCCCAAATTGATTTTTGGTCTGAGATCGCAGCAGCCGCAATCCATGCACTCAAAATTCAACGTGCGGTAATGAAGACGCTCCAATGACTATGCGCAACAATGAACGACCGCTGAGGACTACCACTACCATTGACTTGCAACCAACCTCTATCATGCCAGTGGCATTCTTTGAATATCTTATCGCTTCCGTAAAGTCTAGGTTAGTGTCATTGTAACGTGCTGACCTCAAGTTGTCTTGGGTCTCTAACCTACCATGCGATCCTGCGTCTACCCAGCCACTACCCCTGCTGCCCCATATTGTGACAGCCGGCGTATGTACTTTCTCGCCTTAGGTGTGTTGCAGTCATTCGTAGCAGTTAAGCAACGCAGATTTTATTAAGCTACTAAGTAAGGATTCATGTTACGCATTTTTCCAAATAGCTACATATTTAAGGTATCTTAAGTTCATACCAGGGCCTTCCTGTAACGCCTTAATCTCAGTTCATCACTTGGGTCATTGAATGTCGCAGCCTCCGTTTTATGTAGCTTAAGGGATTCCAAACTCACGAATTGGCTGTTGAAGTTGATTTGGCATTTGCTTCTTTGTATTTGTCCTTTGGTTTATTTATTTATTAAACCCAAGTTATGAGCCCAATGCACATTAAATTCCATTGCTAAGACTGCAAATGAGTGCAAACATTAAATTAGAATTAGGAGCTTATCACAATGCCAATGAGATACCACGTCTGCAACTCACAGCTATAAACACTTGTCAGTAACTCTCTGCACGACTCACGACTTTGCACATTTGCACCAAAGAGGGACTGTTAGCGAGGCCAGAATAGGAATACTTGAGTATTACCCATGTGCATAAATTTCTTTTGATTTTGATCAACTCTTGTACATTATCATGGCTATGGTTTAAATACACATATTCCAACTTCAAAGTGTTTCTAAACTCACTAATTTACCCAAATTTACTAGATCTGAGCTTCAGTTGTGCCTGCAAATCTAGTCGATTGCGCTGTTCTTGCGATTGGTGGTGATATGTCTTATTACTTAACTGCCACGTAAAATTGCACAATTACGCAGTCTAATTAGATTTCGTCAATCGCATTCTGTGACATTGCAAAAATGCAGTCAGTTATGGCTGAATAAGCATTACTCGCCAACTGATTGCAGGTCAAGAAGACGACGCGTCAGTTGGCATTACAACATCGTCCTGGCAACCAAACTTCCGTCTGCCTGCTCACATCAGAATATCTCTCATTGTGAGCCTAGCGATGAGTTCAAATCGAGTAATAGAACAGGGCCATGCATGCTGACATAATGTCATTATAGCGTGAACATAAATTCTGCAGAACTAAAGAGGTACACTAGTGGGTATTCAATTCGTCGTGGAGACGTCCACCTTCTTCTTAGAGGATGTGAATGCAGATGTAGACCTGGCCCAAATGTTGGCGCTTTGGATTCGCAAGTTGGAAGCAGAGTAGAGTGCTAAACAGACGACTCATTATCCTATGCCCTACGTTAAATTAATGAGAAAGAGACAATAAGCCGCATGCGGGCTTGACTGCGGTTGGCTAAAATCTTAGTCTACTGGAAATGAAAATGATGGCATCGCTAGAGGATTTGCATAGATCATTTCTACCACATCGATTGCCTTCTGCTCTAGAGCTGGTAATGACTCTGCTATCCTCAAGAATATCAGCACATTTTCTCACTGTTAAGCAAAGGAACATATAGTCTTCCTTCGTTTAATGCCAACGTATTGCGATAGGGCTAAAGACCGTATAGATGCAGAGCAACGACTTCGCTCACGCGTGTCGCTTGGATTAGCGTCACATGCAAGGAGCCAATAGGAAACGTACTCGTGGCTGATTGGCCTACACTAAAGCACGCGCCGCTACAGTACATGGTCTGGGTTGGTTTACTGGTGGTGCTGATGATATACTTGAGTAAACAAAGTGCGAGGAGAGAATTGGTTGGACAGTCACATTCGAAGCGGCTCTTGGATTGCAAACTCACTTAGCAGGATTTCGCTCAAAGATATCGTCCATGAAGGAGTTCAGTTTGAACATCAGGATGGACTTCGCCTGACGTCATCAATGCAGGTAGCGTAACTCATCTCCCCCCTTCTATTTCTAGTTCACCGCTTT
This sequence comes from Taenia hydatigena, assembly GCA_036345935.2. Classification (NCBI taxonomy): domain Eukaryota; kingdom Metazoa; phylum Platyhelminthes; class Cestoda; order Cyclophyllidea; family Taeniidae; genus Taenia; species Taenia hydatigena. The sequence goes on from JADWOT020000003.1 coordinate 6,316,636, forward strand.
CTGTACCTTAACCCTTGGTGCCTTCTTTGCAGCCTTACCTGCACTACCTCAGGAGTCATGGCAACCTCTTCGCATCAGTGAAACGCAACACCATTACTGACAAAGTTCACGTCGCTAATGGCATAGGCACCAGTCCATCGTATCTACCACAAATGGATCATTAGTCTTCTCTTTGGCTCGATCGTGTAGAGAGAAGAGCGTGCTAACAGTCTGCCATAGTCCAACACCATTGCAATCATCCTACTTTTGCATGAGCTTGGAAACACTACTTTGGTCGGCCTTAGCTTTTTCGTTTGCTGCATGTACTACTATTAGTTGCTGGTCAGTACGCCGTGCTTAAGTAAATCATGATGAAAATGCGGGGAAATAACAGTCTGCTGTTAGTACATTCGCAACTTATTTGCTTGTCTTTTGGGTCATTTTATCTGCTTTCTAGAGGAAGCATGCAGTCTGACTCGGATTAGGATCACCTGAATTAGTCCTTGCTGTGCGAAATTGAACTTAAAAATGCAACTGCTGCGAATGCGTAGTGGGTGGCCTCAGTTGGGATTTTCAAGCTCACACTTACAAAAGGGTGCGACAGTTTCTCAGAAATTTATCTTTGGATGAAACCTGTAGGTGGCACAGAAATAACCTTACTTGTCGATTAGTTCCGACAATTAAATAACGATAGTTGTCCTAGCCCGCCCATAAATCTGTCTGCAGAGTGATGCCAGCAGTGTTGGTTTGGGGTGGTGTTGGCCTATGTGCCTTAGTTTTTACTTTGAGAATAGTGAAAAACCAGCAGGCGTCGAAAAGTAAATTGATGATACAAGGGCTTCCTTATGGTGGGCAAAATGCGCGAAACTTTCCTTTCAAATGTGGCTTGCATTTCTATTGACAACAACTTTATCATCCTCCGTTGGTGCGCGCTCTTTTATGGGGGCGATCTCAACTCCTCTCCTAAAAGTGGTCGAAATTTGAGAAGGATCTGTGAGTTTTGGCATTATTCTGCATAAACGTTTACTGTATATGGCGTGGTTCCATCACCTCTTTATGTGGATTGTGCCTTGAAACTCAGCCAAAGACTTTCCCAGCACTTGAACTTAGTCACAAAAAACCATGGTGGATGTATCTTAGACCCCAGATTGGCAGAATAGTTAAGTGCTAAATAAGCGCTCCTGAATCCAAGCACCGTCGCAGCGCGTGTCTTTGTGTGGGCCATCCAGCTGCAAACACGTTTCTTACTGACGCGTTGGCTGTAATGCGTAGCCATGACGGCGCGCGTGGGAGAGGCCGATGACCTGCACTTTTGTGTCCTTCCTTCCCACCAAAATGCACCGGCTTTACAGGAAGCGAAGTGATCATACGTTCCTATGTGTACGCATTTTTATGCGTCGACTGTGTAACTTGGATCAGTTCACGTGATGGACTGATGCAATTACCTTCTTGCCTGATGGCTTAAAAGCCCACTTAACACACATGATCAAGATCATATGTCCCTTAATCAATTTTTTTCATTACATTAACGGTGAGCGAGGTGACACAAATGGTCTTACACAGACTCTGCCATTGCCTAGGCCAAATCAACATTTTCACACCCATTACCACATCCAACAAGATGAATATGCGCTCTTACACATGGTGCTTCCATGCTGTGTTGCACGGACTTCGGACAGGCTTAACTGACTGTCTTCCAGTGTGCATGGCCTTATTATTCTACCGAATTAGAACTTGATGAAGTCTGTATAAGGCACTGGACACAACGTATGACACACTGATGCCAGTACAAAGGAGATGGTCAGTTTTTCAGAGCAATGACTTCTTGTCATCTAACACTTCATCTTGCTAGATCCTCAATCACATAAATTGATATTAAGTCACGAATAGGATGGCTTTATGGTATGTGTGATCATGAGGATTAACAACATTGCTTAAGTAGGCTGCTTTTAACAAGGGGATGATTCCGCTAAAGCTCCTGTAATGTTCGGGATGTTATCAGCACTCTATAATCGAAATAGATGGCTGAGTTTTGGGAAGACCTTTGCTATACTGAACAGCGTTTTCAGTGGAATGAATAGTAGCAGGAATAGCGGAGCCTTAATTAAAGTAGAAAGCAACAAGCCAATGTTACTGTAATCGTTACAACTAATTGCATCGTTTTTTCTACCTTAATTACTATTTCATTTGTCAAGATATATATCATAGAGGGCCTTATAATGTTTCCAAATGTAAATGTAAATGTAAATTTGCCACACTTATTCGGCAGGATTGACGACTTTGGATTCCTATGTTTATGTGCGAAGCATCATCCGGAGTCAGAACTGTGAAAGAGGTTACCTAGATATCCGGAATTTGAACGCGGTCGGTTATCACTATAGTCGGGGTGGATAAAGAAATGAATGTAACTCATGCCAAGGTTAGGCCGCTAGTAAGTATCAATTTTCTGGGACTAAAGCCTGGAATAAATGGACTTCTTTCGATGTCAATCATCCAAAGCCATCTCTAAATGCAGTGTAATGTATCAAAAAATGCCATATTACAACATGCTCGACAAAACATTAACGAGAGCGTTCACTAAGGAGTAGAATCTTGTGCTACACAAGGAGTCATCACAGGAATGTGCGGCCGTAGAAAATTGGCAGAGGGCCTCTTGACTAACTGCCTTCTAAGTTTTGATGATGAAATGACGAAGGTGCTGACAGAAAGGTAGGCTTAGGTGACTAAGCAGCAAGCGATAGAGTAACGCTTGACCGCAGAGAACAAGCCAATCGAATTTCGTCAGCTGGATGCCATTTACAGCTGACAAAATGTGCCTTCTATGACGTTCTGACATACGAGTAATCCATTATAAAAGTTGCTACACCTTGATTCAAGTCGTGTCATCAGACTACGTAAAATGCATTTATGGAAGAATGCATTGCGGCAGCGAAAAAAGAATTATGACACCTGGCTATTAAGAGACTTCGCGAAGACTGCAGGCACTATTTTAGCTTAAAGCATAGTCTCCAGTCTTGCGAAATAGTTGAGGTTTTATCGCTGTTATTTAAAAAGCAGCCCTTTTAAGTCGGGTACCCTCAGCGCTGTTCAAAATGTTGCTATATCTATGGTAGGAAAATGAATAAATGAATGATTGCTAATGCAATCACTGACTACCATTATACAGTGAAAAGGAAAACTACCTTCGAGATGTTTGGGCTATCCACGTAAATATGAAGCATGTGTATAGCACCTTCTCGTTTCTATATACAAGACGGATACATCTAGAACAGCTTTAACCATAGATAAGTTTTACACATTCTGCATGGCAGTCTTGTGTATGCACTCATGCTTCTTTGAGCTATTACAGCTAATAGTGGACAAAAGACCCTGCACTCTTGTCTGAGGTGAACGAAATGCAACGTTCCGCCTGTTTGCCTGTCAATTTCGGTTACGGTCACATGGGCTACTAAACTGCTATTGCCGGGTAAAATTGGCTCTAAGCCATGCCGACAACCTCGGCGCCTTTTCGTCTGCTGAATGCACACAAATCATATCCAAGTATTGGAGAGGGCCCTAACCAGAGACTTTGAAAAATTACATTAAAATATCATGCACAATAAAAGCTAGTTAAAAGATTGGTAGATCTCATAATGCGGATTGTATATTTACTTACAAAAGTAAAAAATTTGGTAATCTCTGTTAAATTATTTATGTTCACAATGACTCAATCTGTTGCTTTTTTTGGCTTAACACGCACTCTCAAAGAATGTTATGTTATGGTCAGTCTTGTGGCAAATAATTAACTTCCTTTTTCCATAGAATCAACTTTTAGGTGCTTTTAGCAGCTTATAAATGAAGAATGTGGTTCACAATTCATACAAGTTGAAAGTTACCGATGATTAGGGGCCTGGACTCCTAGTTTCTACAAGCTCCACGTGTGATTACCCACCTTTCATTGGTCAGTTGAGTCGAGTATTGACGTTGACCGAATTCGCTTAGCCCAGGCAGTACTTTATCGCAGTTAAAAGGCGCCTGCTGATCCTATTCGTTTCCATTCCCTATCAAATCATATTAGGAGATGAGAGATCCTACCTTTTGTTAATTGCTAGTGTTTCATTTTTTTGGCAATACTATGCCTTTAGAATTGACAGGTTCACTACTTGAGAGCATCCAAACTGTTCTAAGCCAGACGTATTGGTATTAGAAAAACGCGGAATCGGAACAAAACTCTTATGCCTCGTCTTGAATGTTACATAAACGCGTAAGTATACCAAAATATCTTGATGGATGATCCTGTAATGGAGTGTTGTGGCTTCTTGCCTTCAATCCGGCACAAAACGCATTCGCAAACATTAAAGTGTGGATGCTTAATTAGTGCAGTGCCTAGTTTTAAGGATTTATGTTATATTAATGATTCCTAGGCTATCGTTTCCTTATATTAGTAAGGAAGTACACATCTTAATGAAAAGTGAGAATGCTCAACTGTTTGCTGGCCTCAATGACAGGCTTAAAGTTCATAGACTGGCTTTAATGCTGTTTATCCATCTTTTGCTGGGTGTGGAAGTCAATATTTTTAGTCCAGAAATTTTGGCATGAGGTGCAGGATGTAAATGCTACACAACTGAGATTGGGTTTTCAACACTCAAAAATACCAAGAAATGCAAATCCTTTCGGAATTTCCGCCCCTTAAACTCATTCAGACTTTTGCATGTGAAGACTCGCCTTTTTTGAGAGAACTAGGGTCTCTTCAACAACAGGTGATTAATGCTGAAACAAAATGGGTCTGATATTAGAAGATTTGGAAGCTTACACTCGCGAAGGTATATTTTCGCCTCCGGGAGAGGTTCATGCTCCCTGCCGTTCAACTGTTGCAACCAAAAGCATCTCTGTACAGGGCAGTCATTAAAGCATCCAGCTTTACACCTTCACCAAGAATTTCAGCAAGCGGGTCTCTCAGCCTTCCCTTCAATAGATGTCGAGTGACAGTTGCTAGACGATGGTCATGTCCATGGATGCGAATGCTTAAATAGACGCTTTCTCGGTGGGACCCTATGGACTTCTTCTATGCTCCATTTCTTCATCGTGGGTGAAATCGAGGCAGCAATGATGCTGCCGCCTGCTGAGTATTACATTAATATTAATCGTCACTGCGGACGCTACCTATATTTGATGTTTCGAATTTCACGTATAGTTTTTTTTCAGTTTTGTGACGTTTGATTTCTTTTGATTTTTATATAATTGGGTGGCTTTGAATGCTGGAAGCATACTAGCTAATTTTTAGGCTGTAAATTAGGTGTTGAAGGTCTTTTTTGTAAATAAGTGTGCTTACTTGAGTAAAACAACTATTTAATTCGACATTTTGAGTGACGATGACAGTAGGCTGCATTGTACTAAATGTGTTAAAATTGGAATGGTTTAAAGCATATTCTGTGAGTATAGGGGCTACTATCTCTTCGGTCGTTCAGAGGTGTCTTACGATGAGGAGTGTGTTTCCTGCGTTGAACAAAGTGTGGGCTTATAGAATGCGTGAGATCGCAATGTTTCTTTTAAAAATTCGGCCGCTTATCCCTTCTTTTATGCTGCACAATCGCAATGAGTTCTTCATTATTATTATTTATCTCCATTTCCTCCTCTTACCTTTATCGAATCCTAGTAAGGTTGCTATTACTAAATTGCGTTGCCTAATCTTTCACAATTCAAGCGATGGTTATTGATGTGTCGATTACTATCTGCAGTAAAATAGCATTCTGAAATCTTATCAATTGCAAGCTAGAAAACACTGCATGCGTGCGTGGTGGGGGTGACAGATCCCTCTTAGCCAGGATGGGCACCCGGTGTGAAGATGAGCCTCGTTTCAGTAAGTCTATTTAAAAAATTTGTTGATGTATAAATCGGTGCCCGATCCAGGGTGCTATTACGTTCATTCAGGTACAGCCTCTAACACGAGAAATGATTTTTAAAATCTCTGCATGGGGCTTAAAACCGGAGAGAAAGCGAAGTGGGAATGCTTGGCTAGCCTGTGTCTGATAATTAACAAAGTGGCTATGCAATTAGTTTTGTATTTAAAATGTCGTCTTCTGCATACCGCAAAATTTTCAAGTTTTATTGTTTGGCTGTTTATTACTTGTCAGCAATATATTAGGCCTTTGGACCTTTCTTCGGTGTCTGCTTGTGAATTATTTTCATTCGCTTGATTGGCTATTCCACATAGCACCTACTACGAAGGTATGCGATACGGCAAATGCAGTGGCTGTCTCTTTGTCGTTGAACCAACGCGTCGGTACCATCACTAATTTCTTATTGCAGTATACTCGACGTGATTATCAACCTGAGATCACCGACGCCTGTGCCAGGTCCAAATGCCTTCCCCCTCATGCTGGTGGACGACGCACCTCTGGTGCTGGATCTCCCTCTTTTGGCGCTGTGGGAGTGAAACGAGAAAGAGGTGGAGGAGGAGGCGGTTCGGATGATTATGGGGATGTAATGGTTGCTAAGACAGCGCGTTTGGGACCCAAGCAGGTCGTCGCGGGGAAGTTGATGCATCCGATCTTAGGATCAGCTATGAGTCTAAAGTTACCTGACTGAGTAAGGCCGGTTAGTACACAACGTTCTTCTACTGTCAGCACGATGCATTGCAATGCATCAGTCTACCCTTAGCATGAGGCAAGTTAGTACTGTTGTCTCCGATCGCGTGCAAGACTTGATATGATGCCTCTGCGAAATTAATCGAAAAAGGGATATTCAAAAGTTGGTGGAGGAGCAGAGACAAGTCAACCACGTAATTAGCAAAGCAACATATTAAAGTTAAAAAGTGGTTGGGATAGGCGGCAAGAATACAAAAACTAAAGTGCAACGAATTTCTGTTCTCATATTATACGTTATTCTGAAACCCAAGTCAATATCCGTACCAATGTAGCACCATGGCATACAACGAGTTGATTTAAAGCCAATTTTATCATATTTTATAAAAAGATAACAATGAGAAAAAGTTGTAAATATCAATTGTAATGTCAGCGAAAGGAAAAACCATGAACGCAGAGAAGCATAAATTGCAAAGGCAACTCATGCAAGCGTGAATTGGAGCCCAACTTCTGGCAAGAGTGAGACGCCACCTGGTGGTGGTGCATTTTACACCTGCTGCCACAGGTCTGCTGGCCTGATGGCATTGCGTGTGTGCGTGCCTTCATTCATGCTGCAGTTTGCAGGCTACCTCTCTACAGTGTTGGCAGATGGGCACGAATGATTTGGTGGGCAAGTAGCAATGGAAGAAGATAAATGGACTGATCGGTTGAAAAGTGGACCACCTGTCGGGCATTAAAGAGTAGGTGGATGGATGAGTAAGCAGGAATGGTGGTTAGCGGTCAGAAGGGTGTGAGTGCCAGTGCACTTTTTGGGGAGGAGGGCGCATTTGGTGTGAGTGGTGTTGGCGTCGGAAGACAGAAAAGGGTAGCGCGGACGCGTGGCACGTGGAGGGCAGAGATGGATGGGTGGAATAGAAGGAGAGAGGGTGATTGCATTGGACGGCGTAGCGTTGCACTGGGCTGCGCTCCAAGGCGATGGTTGGTCGGCTGGCTGGGTGGCTGGTTAAGTAAGTAAAGGAGTGGAGGGAGGTGATAAAATGAAGAAACAACAAGGGAGAAGAGAGTGGGTAAAGGGCAGAAAAAGGACGAAGACCGGCTTGGTAATTTAGGGGCACGATATTTGCCTGGGGTGCGAGTGATCTCGGGTTCAAATCCCAGCCAGGCCCGTGTGCTTCCCATTATTTCTATCAGTCCGCCACTGCTGGGTAGCCTGGCGCTTTATTACTTGCAATGCTTTTGCTCTTACTCATCGGCTTTTGTTTATATAGCTTATACCCGTCATCCTGCTGGTGTGCTCTTCTCGCTATTTCACCTTGCATGTGGACGCGTTTGTGTGGCAACTCCAAATATGCGTAGGCCAGTGTCATCCTCTGATTCCTTCTTTCGCAATGTTCGGTGACGGAGGAACCTGAGCTGAAATGGAAGTGCTGGCAGGGTCATGGAAAGCTGGACAGTACTTGTGTTGTTTTTCTTGGGTTTGATGGCAATAAATGCAAAATAGATAACTGAAGAAGTGCCTTTGGTGTGCATATGAGGATTAACCTGTTAGAGTAACAGTCCTTCTAACATGGAACTGAGTACGCGAGGATCCCATGTGCCAACGAGATGGACTACTGTTAGCGTACCCTTCTTCCTCGACCAAAGTGCAATGTGTTTTATATCTGTTGCTGTACCACGGTTCACTTTAGCCCACCTGATCGCTAGTGATAGCCTAAATTCGAAATGAAGGCATCTGTTCTTGGTGGCTTAATGTCCGGTAATCTCGTAAGCATTACCATGTTGCGCTAAGTGCCAATATCACCTTTGCTTTATGCTTCATTTGATTGTGATTCATGAGCTATTCTTGCAGGGTTGCCCACACTGAAAGTTCGCTTAAATTGGTTCATCGGAAAGTCCTTGCGAAAAATTCATAATCTCTTAGCATGTGCTGCTATTTTTCTTGAAATAAGGGCGATAAAATAGGAATTTTGAGGGGTAGAGACTGCTGTTTAAGCGGTGGTCTACTGCATTTGCACCTTTATCTTATCGCTTGGCAAGGATCTAGATCAGGTCTGCCATTGCAACACTTCACATTGGGACCTCTTTATGTCCAGGTTAAGGTATTTGGCATAGCTTTGTATTGAACGCAAAGGTGCCATATTCGAGTCAATAGCAAGGTCTTAGATAGGTTGCTTTAACACGTCAGCTGTCCGATACTTAGTACTAGTTTATGCGTTTGATTTAGTAGCAAGGTGGAATCAAAGGGCATAATTGGCACTCTGCCACTTCTTCTTTTGTTCTTCAGCCCGTTGATGATTAAACGAGCTTAAATTTGATATTTTCCTTTCATTCTCATATGTTAAGTATTCATACCCCATTACCTCGTAGCGGGTGCAGATAGAACTAATACCACTCCTCAGCTGCAGTAAGCAAAACGATTCAGCATAGATCGGCAGTGCACACACCGGTTGCCCACCATATTGCGCTTATTAGACTTACGAATCTCACCAAATGTGAATGCCTTGGTAGTCTTTAACTCGACACGCATTGCGACGAATTTCATAACAGCAGCATTTTAAAATTAATTATCATACTTGTTTTAAATGTGTAGATAATTTTAATCAAAAAAAGGCACGTACTCATGGCTTTGGACCAGAATTTAGTTGGCATGTCAGAGGTAAAAATTTGTGAGTTTTGCAATTAGACCAATGACATGCAACTACCGTGATAATCACCTCAAGATGGTGCCTTTCAGTTCTACCAGCTTGGCCATTGATGTGACAGCACACTCCTCTTTTTCCTTAAAATGAAACGTACGTGGCAAAGTCTCTCCTGATTTAGATATGACTAATTAGACTTACACAGTGCATATCATTCATAAGTGGCAGCAACATTGTTATTCTTGTAAAAACCATGCCATCCACCCAGATGCAACCCATTAGATTGACATACAGACGTACCAAGACAATTATTTGGGCTTTGGGACCAAACGTTTGTGATGGTTCGGCTTAATAATGTGGAGGTTGGAGCATAGCACGTCCAGCCAAAGATTGCGTGAGGCCGGTTTGATCCTTCTCCAGCGAGGCCTTGTGAGTAACTGAACCTGGTGTGTGGATGGATGTTAATTAATCAGTTTTAAGGCAAAATTTAATAAAAATCGTGTCCAGGAAGTGAGGCGGAAAAGCGTAATGCCACCACTATTTTAGCTTCTGACGTGGCTTCGTAGCTGTCTCATAGGTTTATTAGCAATTCGTTTATGCCATCTCATTCGATAGCGCTTTGGTGGTAATCGCAGACTCTCTGCGCTGATGGCCTTGGCGCACCCTAGTAGATTTTCGCATAAAATTTTAGTAAATCCACAACGCAGAATGTGAAATTTGTGAATTTAAATTAGCAAAACTGCCATACTTTTAGACTGAAGGATTGAAATTCACTTAATTATAGGCTCTTAATTAAAAGCGCCTTTTTGACCTTATGAGTCGATTTTAGGCTAAGGTAACTGATGATTCACAACGGGCTTGCGTTAATTTTGCTGATTCAAGAAGTTGCATCAGCATCAGCTCTCAATTTCACCTTTGCTAAACCTTGAAGCAGGACTTGCCATATTTAGCACAACCGCATCTTAAGTGAATTTGAGTGTGAGTTAGCGCACTTAACGTTAGCTATTTGATCATCCCTCTCAAGGATCTCAAAAGATCCTACCCTGCATGGATTTGGAAGAATGTGTTAATTGCTTTGGAACTTGTAAACTAAATGGTAGACCGAGAACAAGAACTCCAATTTGCGACTAGCCCTATGCTCATGTGACTACTTTTTATGATAGCTTTCTCCGAAGCAATGAGTGGTCGCTGTCATCATCACACATGGCAAAGATGTGAATATTCAAACATTGATAAGCCATGTTGAAGGAAATTAAACTTACCTACACTTATATTAACACAGAGTACGACAACATGGATTATTCTGATTAAGCCAAAGACCATCTCATTGCTGCACGGCATGACTCGAATGATTTGATTCTGCTCGAACAACCTATCAATGGCTAATAAAGGGCATAACGTGCTGCATTCCATAATTTGTTTGGTTATGATTTATTAATAAACTTATTTTTAAGAAACTGATCGGTTTTTTAGATAAAATGACTTTCTAAAGCACAGTGCACTGCATGATATGAATGGCGACCACACGCCAGTTTCCTCTCTCAAGTGTAGTTACTAAAAGTACAACTTCATTAATAACTAAAATAGTCGCCAAGGTTGCGCTTATGCCCTTAGCAGCTGGCAGACTCAATGAAAATTAACTTCAAAACAGTAACAAGTGTAGAATTTTGTTCAAATCAATGAAAGTGTTTTGAAATCTCGAAGCCGGGTGTTAAAGTACGCATGCACAGGTTCAATAATCTGCTTTGCATTCAAAACCACTTTAAGCGGCTTTGGCCCAACCAGAAGCACTTGGTATAGAACGCCCTGAGAAACACTGTGAAGGAGAATCGCATATATTTCTGGCAAGTGTACTATACGCTGTTGTCAGCCAATGTCAGAGATCGTTGTGCCATTAGCAGCATGGTACTTGCAGGAGAATATGGAATTTCACAAACCACCACATGGACCTAGAGAGTTCAAGCTCCTCTACCCATTGTGGAAAACCGGCATGTGGTAATATATACAACGGCGATTAAGCTAAAGCCCTGTAAAAACAGCAAAGACGATTGCAAACACCGCACGAAATCAACGATTTAAGCACGAAGCAAACTTAAGCTGGGTTTGGTAGGGACGCAGCCACCAGTGACTCACTAATCAGTCCACGTATGATTGTGATACCTGGAGGCGAAGTGAGAAATTCGCGCATATTTATTTGTTATTTGTTAAACCCATCTACTCCCCTTAAATGTGACAGTGCCTTAGGCCAAAACGTGTTTAAATGCCTGTAGTGCTTTCTTACTCTTTGGAACTATTGCTGCTTTGTAGCAACTTCTACAAACGGCACACTAAAATCAAATATTTTGACAGTGTTTTATTCTTTTAGACCCGACTGCTTGCGCATTTAGTTAATTGTCCACCTAATGAAATCACAGAGATTTTCAACGTTTGTTTTCAGGTGTAATCAAAAGCATTTTTGCTCTAAAAGTTCCTTTACTTGTTCATTTTCATTGCTCATCTGTCTCAATGATGTCCTTTAACTAAGTTTATTTTATCCTGAACATGATTCCAGAGCTATGCTGCGCTTTGATAAATATTTGTTACGAGCTTTACTTACTTCAAGTTCCATTAAGGTGCCAACAACAAATTAATGCATCATTTTAGTTTGTCTACATTCGCTCATGCATTTACTGTCAATCCATGCTGCAGAAGAGCATTAGAAAACCGTTCTTAAGTTAAAACCGGTTTCACAGGCATTGCCATTAACCTATTCTTGCCAGTTGTAGCCAAAGCACATAACTCTACTTTAAATAAAACGTTTATTTCACCCCAAACAATGCAGAGTATGCTGATGTAAAAGTCACAAAATTATTAACACAACCGCATCCAAGGCTTATGGATCCTGGAACAAACGGAAGCGCTTCCATCGGTGGCTGATGATACCCCAACTCATGCGTTAGCCAATCGGTTAATGAATCTATTTTATGTGTCATCTGGTAGTGATGCTTCACTATTTAGCACGTGCATTAAGCCGTGCTGATTACGAGGCGAGCGAGCGGGTGGGTAAGTAGGTGGGTTGTTTATCGTGTTCTCTGTTCTGACACTGCTGAGTGTTATTGGCCCCTACATGGAATGCATAGGTAGCGCATGGATCGTAGTCCTGCCCATTCATTAAAATTAGTTGCATCAGTATGAGCTTATAAACACCTGCCGTCAGTTAGGCTACTCCGCTGTTGTTCAACGCATCCATTTTACTTTTAGACTTCCAGTAAAATATCCCGATGAATGTATGTCCCAGATGGCCGCCACATATACACGGCAAAGAGCAGGAAAATGACAATCACTGCTTTCCTCCTCAAACGTTAGCTTCGGTGGCTATGCCCGCCTTCTCACTTGGTGCAAATGAGCACTTGCCAGCTGAGACACAGAACATGCAACGCACTTTGATGCCAGTGCGATATTCAGGGACGGCCTTTGACACTACCATATTCTATAGGTTTTCACCATGAGTCGGTCCCACATTTCAACAACGCAGACTTCAGGATATGCTATCCTTCCCAGCAAGGTTTACTTTACTCGTCATCAAGACAATGCCAAATTGACTGCAATGAGACTACGTATTTCAAGCCAGATCTGACCACCTTTGCTTATGACCAAAATTTGCACTGCTATGAAGGCTCAAACGCCGCTCATAGACTGCAGCAAAATCAAACACCACATTAGAGAAGTTGCTTCGACAATGCTCCGGACTACCGGAAAGGCGCTTCGACTAATGCAGGTAATTGGTCACCTTTTGGTATAATGCCGCAACACACATATCAACCTACCAATCTTCCTCCCAGTGTCCTACAAACAGTCAGCAAGATTAAAACAGGACATGGAGACAGCTACGAAGGACTACCACCTGAAGCAGCAGTGGGTAGTGCATCAGCCCGATTAGAAGTGCAAACGAGTCCATCCACTCTTCCGTCGGCTATGAGGCAGGATCTGTACTCGGACCTATTGGCCATCATTCAGGCAGTGCCCAAAGTGTGGCATGCACACTTTAACAGTAAAAGAGAGGAGTTCTCATCCATTTGCGTGGCAGGGTCAGATTTTGAGTTTTCTAAGTCATCGCAACGTCCGACAATTACCCTGCGATTGCGTGACAAGGCGTCGTGGCAGGCTACGTGGCCTTACCGTATGGAGATGATTACCAGCAAGAATGGAAGGTAAACGATTTCAAAATTCCAAATTCACTTTGTCAACCTGCATCCCTTTGCTTAGTGATCTAATAGAATCAGACAATTTGTTGCAGAAGGATATTTCCTACATTGACAGTAAACGTTGAGGGCTTGGAGTTCGATGTGAAGTACACATTTTTCATGGACTTGATGCCAAAAGATCGGGTTATCTACAAATTTCAGTCTAGCCAACGGATGCCCTGTCAGATCCTTTGTCATCCACTTCCATCAATTCAATGTACGTATTGAAGTGTAGAAAGCTCTTCTTTGTAAATAACTGCACATACCCCTTCCTTGCAAGCATGACCCCAATGGACGTCTTTGTGTTTCTTTTAGCTTCCCACATCTACATGTCACGCAACCCATGCGAGAAAGGTTCAAGATTGATGGCTTGTGGCGTGGATTTTAGGTTAGTTAAGATCACCAACAATGTCTGCACCGCTAAAATGAAGAATCAGGTAATCAATCTCCTTGTTAATGCAAGCTTTACTTTATATTCTAGTAAAATTAATAGCCGCAAAGTTCATTCTGTTCTGCTATATTCTCGCCTAGATATTTGCCCGCAGCATGCAGATCTACTTTCCGCGCTACCATATAGTACGCCACTTGGCATCTGAAGAAGCATCTGCGCGTCAATCGAAGGCGAAAGTATTACAAACAGGTTCTCTAGCAGGCCTCGAGCATGTAGGTACCTATATCATTCCAGAGACAGAACTCATAGCCGTAACTGTCCATCGCAATAAACGCATTTCAGACGCAAAGATTAGTAGAAATCCCTATGCCAAAGCATTTAGAAGTCGTCAGCGCTTCTTAAAATAGTTATTTTGGTCTTTCATTTCCAGGCGTGTGCTTATGAGGGAGACTATGCATGCTTTTGCTTTCCAAATAAATTAAAAGAATGTCTAATGCGTGTGTAAACAAACTAATGCTAATAGTTTCGCGTTTGTTTGCCATTCCACGGCATCGGATAATTTAAGCGCAGATTAGATGGGCAGGTAGGCAGATGAGTGAATAGGTAAGCTCAAGGAGCACTATAACTGCTACGCCTTACTGCATGAGATATAGGGCGGCTTCAAACAAGCACACTTCAGTTTCTTTAAGGGCGAATTGCATCGAGCACACTACGCCGTTCTCTAGTTTAATCCAGTCCAGAGTGGATGTGATCGCAGTTTGGCTTTCATTGGCGCATGGAAAACAGGAGATCATGCCGATTTATAGCAACTAGCATGTGCTTTTGCTAAAATGACGACGGGCCATTAACAGCATTATTTGCATGCATAAGGCTTTCTGCGCGAAAATGTTTTGAGGGCCGCCAATATTGGCTTCCTTTTACGAAGTCTGATTCATTCCCTCTGAAGTTCTCCAGGCTCTATCAAATCAGAGCAACCGTAGTAATTTGACTTTTTAATGGCAGAACAAATCGTAGCTCTGCTGAAAGTAGTCAAGCAATTTTTGCCAATCTGCACGTAGTTGATTGATATTGTCGGCCTTTTAACTATTTAGACGAGTTCAAAATTTGAGCATTTGCGTTTACCGCGCAGCAAATGCAGGCGAACGCTTAAGCATGCAGTTGCATTAAATTGGGCTTTTACTGATTTTTCTGGGTTCGTTAGCTGTAACAACCTAATTGGTGACTAGTGAGCAGTCGCCAGGATGAATCGGAACGCCCAAATGGTGATTTGGATGTTAATGCGCCCCTTTAGAATCGTGATTATTAGCCATTAATATAGCCACTGCGTATCATTTATGAAACAAGTCTTCTATTTTAATTTTATTTGTGGCTGCGCCTTCTAATTGACAATTTACAGGTTATGATAGCTGAGGAGTACCTCTTGAATCAGCTTGTCGGTGTACGATTCGCATGAATCAAGACGTTGCTAACAGAATTGGAAACGCTTAAGGACCTGCAAACACGGATTTAATTGACTGCTTTCTGAATTCAAATGAAAACGGACAGGATAAAACTCAGCTACTCCGCGTTTAGAATAAGCAGTAGCCAGAGCAGTGGCATTAGCAACATAGAGCAATATGAAGGAGAAGGGAACGGAAGTTAAAATAAATATAGTCTTCAACCTATTGGTAGTTCTTCTGTCAGGCAATTATTTAAGTAAGCCGGTTACGAACTCATTTATTGTTGCACCCAGAACGCACTAGTCTGATCATCAAAATTGAAGGCGCTTATACCTGCAGACGCGGAATGACCCGCAACTGCTACATAGCAGAAAAAGTTGTTAGATAACCAATAAAACAGCTGTGACGTGTTTAGTACCAACTGATGGATAGACGCGTCATTGATTACCGCCGATGCCTTGACCTCATTCTTTTGACAACTGCCTGGTCGTCAGTTAGTGTCTAGCACAGATATTCAAAATTCGCCTCTACTCTACTTTTCAGGGACTTTTTACAACTTACACTTATGAGCGTGGGCTTGCTCGGTTGAACGTTGAGGATATGAATTTGATTCTGTCTGTCTTGCGAACTGAGTTTAGCTGAATTCCACACTTCTGTAAGCTCATCGTCAGTTTAAATGCGCTACATTTAATTAAGCCATTTAAAAGTGATTTATTAGATTTGCCTACCATTGTCCACCACTTAATAACCGATGCCCTATATTCAAAAAGACCCCATGCTGCTAAGCAGAATGACGGATCGCTTGCCTTGGGGTTCCTGGTGCAACAAATAAGCATCAACCGAATGCATGAACGGTTCGGATAAGACAAAGACCTAAAGCCTACTGGGTAGTTCTTATTTTGGTCACTTCCTCTACCCTCTGTCCACTTCAAAGATTTTGCACACCGAATGCGCCCCCATATTAACACCATCACGATTTGTTTCGCATGTAATGGCCTGCAGACCGCTCAAAGTGTTCACATTCCAAATACCAGAAAAGTACAGCCTCGAATTAAAAAAATGGCTCTCCTTTTACTTTTGTTCTTTTTTCCCATGAAGAGAGTAAAGGTGGTAACTCGGTTAAAATGGAAACATTTTAGTCTCTAAGACTACTTAAGACCTTGTCCACCAAATTGCTGACGAGCTATTTGTAAGAGGGCTCATTTGCTTTTCGCACATTTTTCGATAGTACCTCTGTAAGCTATAAATGATAGCCTTCGCTTCCCGGCACCAGTGCCTGACACATGTGCCAGACTGCAAGCGTGGGGCCAAAAATGGAGGTGAATAAGGCCAAATCATTGCTAATATAGGCAAGTGATCCGTTAGTCATCAAGTTTTGCCAGCATAAGTCTGGTTGAGGAAGTTTGTAAATAATTCCAGTGCATGCTTTTTTGCGATTATTTCACCGCGAGAATTCATGACCCTTCTTTTTGATACCAAAAAATCCATGCAAAATATGCTACTGACGGTTGTCTTTTAAGCTGCAAATAAGTTCCTAGTGAAGGCTTTGTAAGCCTTAATTTCGACAATGATGGAGTTCTAGGGGTTTTGATTTAATTAATAATGTAAAACTATCAGCGTAGTGTTTGAGCAACTTCTTAATTTTCTCTGTTATCCCATTCTAGGAGTTTCGCTTTTATAGTTGGTCAATTAATAATGTTTTTTTTGGAATATAGCCATCGCATGAGGCATTTTATAGCTTCACTCTTATCCCTTTCTTAAGGCACACCTATTCTGATTCCAATAATATTTACCTTTCTACCTAACTCAACTTCACAGGGTACGATTAAACGCACAAAAATTTCGCATAGGAAGTTTATCGAAGTTCATTTAAGAGCGATACGCATGCGTTATACACTGTTGTACACCTGCGTTACCTCTCGAACTCCGACTAGCGTTCTGCCCGTGCCCCATCACAGGTGCTGTTTTTTCTCCCTTTAATGCAAAGTACTGCCAAAAGACTCCTATTTCATCTCCGCAATGTTTTTTAATCAATTCCGCGTCACGATTAGTTGCCCTTATTACCATCGAAATGTTTTTAATAACCTCACGTTCAATGAATGCGGTAGACTTGCTTTGAATGACCTTTGTAATCTTCAGGACAATATCTAAATAGGATGAATTCTATGCCCCAATCGACTCATTGAAGCATGCGTTTATCCATGAATTTTGCACTTCCCTTACGTGCATGCGGTCGCTGATAAGTTAGCAACGGCATCACCCTTAAGCTGTGAGTCCCGGTAGCACACCAAGTCATGACTTTAAATACACCGCATTCGAATGCAGGCAGTACTAGCATGCCTTCAATTTATGGCCTACTTAAGAGCAGCTGCTCAATTTGGACTTATGTCTAGCACATCGGTGTCAGCACTCGATGCTTGTCTTGCCATATCAAGATGGGTCTCTAGCTGCCGTCTTCCATATATTGACAATCCCCGCGGAGATTCTTAAGCGAATTGTCATTACTCTGGCTTTAAGACCTCTCTCGTTGTTGTTAATATAGTGGCGCACATAAGTTTAGTTGGTGGAGCAAAGGGTATAGTTCTGATTAGGACGCGAGATGAATAGCATTTAAGAAGAGCGTGTTCGATTAAATGGCATTCTGGATAGGAAAGTCACACGCATTCTAAATTGAGCGTAATATCACATCACCAGGTCTGGTTGAATTTGAGTGCCTTGAGAAATTTCGTAGTGACTCTCTAGAGTAAGGGCAAGCAACTCAATGGCATACGTTGCTGGCACAGATATTCATTGAGGACGCTAAGGGCCAGGCTTGTATTGCAAGCCGCATACGTGGCCACAAAATTAGGATTTAGTAATGATGCAGAGGTGTCTCTTTAGTGTATATTATTTTATCTTCGTTTTTCCAAATCAAAATCAGGGCATTGCAATGCATTCCTTATTTGCTATTACTGATTCCCTAGAAGCTGCATTAGTTTTTTGGAACAAATTGCGAACCATTACGAAAGCACGAAATAAAGAAGTGTAAGAAAGTAGTCACCATGCATATCGAATCGGTGGGTTTGCCACTTGAGAACAGCCGGACTATTATAGACGGATCAGAGGTAATATTCATGGTTTTGCATTGACTATTGAGAAAACCACAAAATAGTTTCGAGGAGACCGTAAGCGGATAATGCAGCGATTGTATAGTGTGAATCTCTGCCCCACATTTTTGTCTCTAGCGCATCGCTGAACTGAAACTGAAACGTCCAAGCGTGGATGAGGAGAGATGCAAAATAACTTAGACCCAAAAATGCTAGAATAATAAATTAATGCTTTGTTTCTAATCCGTGATGTTATTTAGGCCTTTTTATGCGGCGATTTGATATATTTCAGGGTAAGTTACATACTTCCAACAGCAGGTGTTGAGTTAGAATGATTTCCACAAATAGACATAATTTCGTCGCTTCCGAAAAAAATGGTTATTACACGCCAACTTTCAGTTGTAAAGAATCTAATAACTGCCTCTTTTGCTGTAAAGTCGTTGGTACGCCAGCAGGTTTTGCACTCTTTCATCGTAAAGCTTACTGCCCAATTCGATATTGTGTGATTCATTTAGCACTCCATGCATGGGACTAAGAACTGCGGTGAAGGCGAACGCTTGCAGTGTCGCGCCTTTAATGGGACTGCAGGAGTCACGATGTGGATTCTTTCCTCGTCTCTTTTCTCGGCAGTGAGTGCAGCTGAGGTCTTGGTGACTCCGTTGCCTGCTGGAAGGCATAGTAAGTGCTCACTCTCTTCCTACCAACGTTACATACATTTGATGCGCTGATTAATGCAGAGGAGCCTAATGTCCCCTCTTAAACATGATTTCCTTATTAACTTTCCATAATTAGCTGATATTAAGTGCTATAAGCATATTAAGTGGACTTGGAGCACTGTAATACGTAGTGGCATTCTTGAAGGATAATTGCAATTCTTACGCAGCTTTTGCTTAGTAAAGCT
Organism: Taenia hydatigena; assembly: GCA_036345935.2. NCBI lineage: Eukaryota > Metazoa > Platyhelminthes > Cestoda > Cyclophyllidea > Taeniidae > Taenia > Taenia hydatigena. The sequence goes on from JADWOT020000003.1 coordinate 6,335,857, forward strand.
CGAAGGGCGGATAAATGCGAAGCTTGCCTTATCTGTTTTAGCGACTCCATTCACTTTATCGCCTTGGCTAAAACTGCTCGTTCTATTGCCTTCCGATTGATACACTTCTCGAAGCCAACTACCTTTTGATGGCCGCCCTAAGTGTATGCGGCAATAGTGTCCAGTGTCTCTAGTTTATTGCCACATCGATTGCGTCCCTCTTCCCAGCTGCGATCTTAATATTTAATAACTTTTGTTGGTATGGCAGGTGCCTTACCGACTGGCAAATGACTAAATTGAGCTCACCTGGCAGTAAATATTCTTCGTGTACGCAGTTATCGTTAGATACAGCCTAATGTAAACTTTAGAAGAACTGACTGCATTAACGTGTTCATCAAAATCCAAAGACTTCCAATGCTTAATTCTGTCGGTAATGGTAACTTGGGCCAAGCTGCATCTTATAACTTTAGCCCTATTCCCTTGGCTGCATCCACCCCAAGACATCGCAACATTTTTTTGCTTTTACCTTAATTTTATGGCGTTTTTGTAGAATCCCGCCCTTGTGTGTAATAGTGATCAGGGAAAAAAACAACAAAAGCAGTAATTGCTGCATTTCTGTCTAATACCAAGCGCATTTCTACTCGCAGAGCACATTGATAAATCTATACCCGTAGGTGGTAAGTTGAGACATTTCATTGGAGAACTCTAGAAAGCAAACAAATAACTTTTACTTATCGCATTCGAAAATAAATATGCATGTTTCACTGAAATACCCATTGGTTTATAAATTCACGCTTAACTGCCAATAATGTGGCATTACTGTGGCATCATTCAAAATTTCTAGACAACCGATGCGATGTTTTCAGTGTCATATATACCTAGCAACGTTCAATTAGTTTTACACATTCAGATCTTTCCTAATAAAACCCTTTACAGTCTACAAATTCAAGATCAGTGCATTGAATTCTTTTGGCCTACTGGGGATTCAGTTTAAAGTGAGGAGGTAATATCTGAAAGTAAGCATCGCAAGAAACCTACTAATTTCGCCTACGAAATTGCATGTGTTCACATTCTACTGAATACATTGCGCCAAATGCCTGCAAAATAGAAGATACCAAGTCGTTGCAACAAGCACTCGTTACAGTATAAGTGTGATTGCCGAAGATATACTTACGGACATGACGCGAACTCATATGATCTAACATCGCTGCGATCGTCAAGTGTCCTGCAAAGCATTCTGTGCAGTAAAAGCGTATTTCCGATTCCGCCGTTCTTCCGGCTGCAGCATTGTAAAATGAAGCAAAAATTTAGGAGGAGGGCGTGTGGAAGGCCAAAGCTAAGGCCGAGGAGCAGGGTAAACAGCCGCTCACTCACAAATATGCGATCCGATGAAATGCCTGAGAAGCTCAGAGAAGTTTGCGAATCGAGCGAAGCACACGCAGCATACATTGTGATTCGAGACTATTTTAAGTTTCCAAAGAAGGCGTTTTGATAAATAAGGAGACGCATGGTACAAATAATGGAGAAACTTGTTAATTTTCTTTACCCCTCTGATGCCACAAGAGCTGCCCGTGAGATCTGCGAGACCTTCGGCAAGTCGGACATTGCAATTCCACGGTTACTAAAATGCAACAAGCATACGTGAAATAGGGCCTTAGGACTGTGGTGCGTTCCAAAGGGTTTGATTGCTCATTGCGCATCTTGCTCTTATTTAGATTAAACAAGAGTTATTTCACTAACTGCATTTTATTTATTAATAGTCTGATACGAAATCAATAAAAATAAATACAAATACTTGTGTAAAAGTAGTCTTTCCTTGTGTATACGCTAGTATGCACAAAATGTGTGCGCATATTGTATCTACAAATGAAAGGCGCCTACTACGATGCACGCGAATTAAGTGTGCGAGGCCCGAGATGACGTTTCTGAACGACGCAGAGCACGCTGTGCATCTATATACAACCATTTTAAGAATAAAAATGGTGAGTTGCTCAGAGTCTTGTAAAAGAGCTTGAGGTAAATTCAACGAGTGAGCAAGAGGACCTCCAGGGTCTGTCCTCAACATTACATGTGATTAAAATGCGGAGGGGTAGTCGCCGTCGTGTGTTTGGCCACAAATTTTCCCACTGTAGACATGTAGTTTAGTTCGTCCCGCTTCAAATGCCTAGTTCTTCGTGATGTGCTTTAAATTGCCCGCTAAGAAGGGCAGTTTAATGCACTGGGGATTTTAAAAATCTATATTCAACATGCTTGACCCAGCTCCATCACTTCTTAGCAGTAATGCTAATGTAATCATTTTCTAGTCCACAAAGCACGAGAATGAAACAAAGGTTGTGGGCTGCTGTTGTAGTAAGCCGATATTCATGGCTATTTCTTGCATTTACGAAGGATGTCTTTGCTCTAAACTCGTCATTTCCGCCCGGAATCATGTTTGCCCAAAATAGACAAAGCATGTTCCACGCAGATCTTAAGTTCTTGACTGATTGTCACTCCCCATTTTCGGACTTACACATTACACTCTAGTCGTTCAGAATGTGCGATTTGCCTGGTAAGTCCTGCTAACTGGTGATCAAAGGTGGGTTCAGGCATTTAATTGATTGCACCTAATGCATAAGTTGTTTGTACAGAAGACTTACCACAAAATTAAGTGCCATGCTTCACTGTAAGGGATGCTTTTTGGCAAACTGTATGCTCTCGTGATGAAGGAGACTTGTTTTCGCAGAGGTAAGGTTCGTCTTGCGATAGTAGAGAGTGGCGAGCTTACTCGTGTGATCACCAAAACGTTTAGGACACCGTGTGTTAAACTCTTAACCTTCTTTGCCTCGTGGTGCGTTGAATTTATATCTGGACAGGTAACGTCTCCGATTTCAAACTTACTGGGGAGCTGTGGGTAAGCCAACCACTAAATTTACAGTAAAAAGTATCCCCAAATGCTGTCTCTTCTATCCCCTTAATCTCAACTTATCAGCCTTCTTTACTTATTTACCGCAAACAGCAGGACACTAAGGGTAATGCTCATGACCCACCTGACTGCCGCTTCACGGTGGCACAGCACCCTCGATGATGGCATTTGAATTGGTCATGAATATAGGAGGCCAAGAATAAGGAAAACGTACCTTGCTTCCGCTTCAGAGATAAACTTCGGCATTTGAGAGAATGTAAAACTTGCACTACTTCTATTAGCAGCCTTTGTATTTAAGCTTCACTCGATTTATTGCACGCACCAATGCCAATCTCAACCATGAACAGGGTGCTTAACTGCATCAGCTCTATTTTTATGCTTCCGGTAGTTGTTGGGTTCTGGACTCTTTATTCCCATCTTTGTCTCATATCTGCCATTGCGGTCTCTTATCTGTTCCCTCTTGCCTTAGCTCACTAATTAAACAAAAGGTGACTTTCGCTTGTCAGTAATCTATAACAGTCACAGCACTGATTCTAACAATAGGACATGCCCAAAAAGGCTATCGATATGCTAGATGGACATTCGCTGCTTATTTGTCGCGTTCCTACTTTGACGACAGCTGAACATTTGAATGAATCTATCCACTGACCAGAATTTGAAACATCTCATAGCAAAAGCGTTAGCAAAGACCATTACTAAGGAGAATTTTTTCAGCTCTGCCTAACTTTGTGGCGTCTGCAGCGACAGGAAAGTACTCATCGATCACCGATGCACATCGAACGCGACTAAGTTTGCATCAGTGTGCAGCATCTCAACTAACGGAATTCTTGGCCTGAAATAAAACTCACTGAGTAAAATTTTGCAACCAAGTTTCTAATGAAACGAATGGTAACTCCACCATGAGCCTTGATTCACGAATTGGCTCGCTGGATAATCGACTATGCCAGTGCCACATTTCTGGTGTACCCATAAGACGGCTGGCTGATATTCACTTCCCTGTTTTCTTTATCTCGGCCTGTCACTTTACTGTCAGTAAGCGGTGGCGGTGAGAGCAGACTCAACCGGCCGCATTTTCAGTAACCGGATATGAAGAGACCAGATGTTTAGGTTACTCCTTTACGAAATTAGAGCCGTGGCTTCCAACGGCTAGACTGCCTATCGTTGGGTTTGACATACATCTGGGTGAGTGCGGTCTATATGTGGTGAAAAGAGAGATTTGAGGGGGCACATTCCTACCCTTTCTAATACTAGGTTCAATCCAAATAACTTACATGATGAAACATACAAAGTAACAATGGAACGAACCATGTGATAACAAATGTGCTTAGGCTTTTTGCTAATTTACATAAAATTCGCCTTTATTTTGCTGTAAAATAGATGCCTCCGACTAGCTATAACAGACCAACACGCAAAAGATTTAATTGTGTGGGTCAACAACGCGAGAAACTATTAACCATAATCGTCTAGTATACTGCAGATGAGGGGGAGAGTTGCCGGCCAATGATCATCCCGTGCATATTTGCAGCATTGATCGACACGGCACTTCGAATTTCACGCACAATCATTGTATATTGGAGGCATTTATCTTCACGAAACTTTGAATTTGGCGCTCAACTCTTGCATATTTGCAGCATTGATCTACACGCCACTTCGAATTTCGCGCACAATCATTGTATATTGGAGGCATTTATCTTCACGAGACTTTGAATTTGGCGCTCAACTCTTGCATATTTGCAGCATTGATCTACACGCCACTTCGAATTTCGCGCACAATCATTGTATATTGGAGGCATTTATCTTCACGAGACTTTGAATTTGGCGCTCAACTCTTGCATATTTGCAGCATTGATCTACACGCCACTTCGAATTTCGCGCACAATCATTGTATATTGGAGGCATTTATCTTCACGAGACTTTGAATTTGGCGCTCAACTCTTGCATATTTGCAGCATTGATCTACACGCCACTTCGAATTTCGCGCACAATCATTGTATATTGGAGGCATTTATCTTCACGAGACTTTGAATTTGGCGCTCAACTCTTGCATATTTGCAGCATTCATCTACACGCCACTTCGAATTTCGCGCACAATCATTGTATATTGGAGGCATTTATCTTCACGAGACTTTGAATTTGGCGCTCAACTCTTGCATATTTGCAGCATTGATCTACACGCCACTTCGAATTTCGCGCACAATCATTGTATATTGGAGGCATTTATCTTCACGAGACTTTGAATTTG
>JADWOT020000003.1:6342443-6419121 GCA_036345935.2 Taenia hydatigena
ATCTACACGCCACTTCGAATTTCGCGCACAATCATTGTATATTGGAGGCATTTATCTTCACGAGACTTTGAATTTGTCGCTCAACTCTTGTGCATTTGCAGCATTGTTCTACACGTGACTTCGAATTTCGCGCACAATCATTGTATATTGGAGGCATTTATCTTCACGAGACTTTGAATTTGGCGCTCAACTCTTGTATATTTGCAGCATTGATCTACAGTGCACTTCGAATTTCGCGCACAATCATTGTATATTGGAGGCATTTATCTTCACGAGACTTTGAATTTGGCGCTCAACTCTTGTGCATTTGCAGCATTGATCTACGCAGCGCTTCGAATTTCTCGCAGCGGAATCGTTCATGCAAGGCATCTAATATTTGCTTTTGTGGGAATGCTGCATTTTGCTTTATCTAGCTGTCTCCTCACCGTGCAATTGCCAATTTTTCTGTCCTGTCATCTTACATTATTGTTAGTGTTTGTGGTCTCCTTAATGGCAACAACTCCTGCCATCTTGCTACTCAGAGTGTTTTTTACACGTGGGTAATTGCTTTAACTCCTCTTTATTACTTCGACGCCACATACGTGTTAAGTGGTTTTTTTAATGTTGTGCATTTGTAATGAATGTGTGTGCAAGTATTAGGAGGAACGGTTACCTCTTGAACGAGACTGTGAAGCTACTACGATTTCTTAGAGACAGATGAGTGTCGAGGTAAGGCTTGGGCAAAATTGCTCGTATCCTGCATTCCACGACAAGCGGAACAACACGATGAAGTCGCTCACTTTTTTGGCGCACTAAATAACACTCTCCGTTTCAACACACGCATTCACAGTTGTGATGCATGTCTGTGACACGGGTTGAGGACATGCAACATGGTGCTGTGAAGGCAGTTAGCATGTTCTTTGCATGCAATTTCACTTGTAGCCTTGCTTTACCAACTAGATCTGAAGTTAATTTTGACCGAACTTTTGAGAGGACACGATGACTTGAGGGTGGAATTTGCAAATGCTGTGGAGAAGGGTGTGTGAATTGAATGAGATAGCCGTTGCGATTGTCGTATTCTCCTTCAACCGGAAAGCTTGAGATTTGCTCATCGCAGTGCAAGCCCGCACACTGTTGGTATGCGGTCTTTGCGCTGGTATTGTGGCATCAAAGCGGAGTCAAGCATCATTTCTATGAAGATAGCCACGACACTACTACTTTTATCCACTAGTAGCACAAGGCAATGCAAAAATTTTGATCGAGAAGTAAAAGTGTGACAGGGCATGATGGCTTTTAAACAAAGGATCTCTCCGATTTAATTATTCCCCTTGATACCAAATATAGAGCAGTGTAGCTGATAATTATTGAAATTTCATTCAGAATTAAAAAAAGGCCATTTCTGAACGTTGATAAATATTTTGAAGTGGGAACTTACGCATCTGAGGCAAACCAAAGGTCTTACCTTCCATCCGATCACCGAATTCCTTAGTTGTGACAGTCGCGCAATTAATACATAAAGGAAAGGCAGCAAGAAAACTTATTAACCTCCCGGATGATGTATATAAATCACATGTATTTACAGACAACATTCTGTAGGGTGTAAAGCCTTCACCATCTGCCCTCAGAGCATCATGATACAAGTCCACGAATCGTACCGCACACATGCATCAACACTGTGAACGAATGTGCTGAGAACGAGTCTGTCATTCGGTTCTCCAACAAGTGGACCGCTTCAGCTTGTTGTCCCACTTGTCGGAGGATGCGTAGCACATACACTTTTGCCCAAATTTGACCTCAACACTCACCAGCCTCAAGGAATGTGCAGTAGAAGCACGTTGTCGTCTCAGAAGTTACCGTCCCTCATAAATGCTTTCGCACACTTATTACAAATGCATAAGAATGAACCCACTTTACAAGTACGCGACGTCGAAGTGAGCAAGAGACATGGAAGTACTTACTCACATGTGACGCACACTTGGGGATGAAATATGCGAGAAGTGATTGCTCCTAAGTGGGCTCACACACCTTCGCACTGATGTGAGCCGGAATGATAGGAAAATAGGCCTTTGCATAGTAAGAAGGAAGCCATTGCCAAATTGCTTCTACAATCTACATTGCATGGTCTTCTTTGCTGCCTACACACCTTCACCCATTCACATTGGTGACAACTCTGATTCGTCTACATCCACGCATTCGTAGCTTCTGCTCCAATTTAAGCCAAATATGCTTGGAAAAGACGTCTACTGGTAAAACAAAGTCGTGTCAGAAGAAGCTGGGAGTTGGAGACGAATTGCCACATGAAGCATCTGTATCATGCTACATTTCTGGTGTACGATGCAGGATTTAATGTCATGATCTGCCAGTAAGTAGACGAGTCAGTTGATTTGAAAAGTTGAGAGAAGGATAGTTTTGATGTCAAATGGATGTAATAAAAGAGGCTTACTTTACTCTGTTATGCCAGCATCTGCTATAACACAAGATTTAGGAAATCTTACCGAAATGTGCTAAATTGATTTGGAAGTAATGAATAGCGAAACGCAGTGGGATGCACACAGTATCAAACGACTACTTCATCAGGAAAGGGAATAAAACTTGTCGCACAGTCAATTTACTTAGTGTCATCATGATTGTAAAACAAAGCACGTCTTGATTAATGCAAGGAGGGGAAAAAGGATTAGCGACTGGAAGGAGGAGGGTGAGTGGCTTTTGTGTGCGGATGCTTTGAGAGTACTGTCACTTGAAAAGGCGCTCTTCGTGGCATTGGAATTTGACGGTTCTCAGTCTAGTGGTCTCGCCTACGCCTTCGCCTTCGAATTAAGCACATCAGAATAGAGTGCTGCTGACGCAGATCCCCATTTCCACTTGACAAAGGTACTCAGCTATCACAGCAGTACGTGTCAACCTATTCATCCACATCCAAACAACTCTCCCCACCTCACTACCCTGTTATCTCTTCCTGCTTGCTTTTTGTGCTCAGGTTTATTTTATAGTCATGGTTTAAGTATGTTTTGATCTAAATCACGAGGGAATGAATATATCGCTTTACAGACAATGTGTGTTTAGACAGTGAAGTCAGCTATGCCAACAATTGACTGTCCTGCCCCCAACTCTACTCATCACCTTCGGTGTTGCCTGGCACACCGCCACACTCACACATACATCAAATTATCAAACGAGCACTCTATCACTAAGGGAAATGCAACTGGTCGCGCATCCATATTGCTGCTTCTCAGCGTAATTATAAAGTTGAAATAGGTTCCTGTGTGCACCATATGCGGTAAATGGACTGTCACTTGGGTAGTTGCATGCGTTAGCAACTGAATTTGATGGTAGTCAGTCCAATGGTATCTCCCACGCAAGTTGCACTCCCAAATTGGCAAAACAATGTGGTGGACTTATCATTTATCATAACCCGAATGAATGATTTTCCCGAACGTTTGGTGAACCAACGACTTAGATGGCTCAAAAGGGGTAATAAACGCGTAAGCACATTCTCATTCACATTTGTTTGGCCACAAGATTCGCTGCATAGGCAAAACCAATCACTAATGGGATGACACTAAGCGCTATTTAATGGTAGCATATTTTGTAAAAATGTCAATCAACTTGGATGACACATGGAGGAGTGCTGCATGACCTACTATGCAAACAAATGCCCTTTTCCTGCCAACCTTGTGGGAAGGGACTAAAGTGACACGGTCACTGTGATGTGAGGCTTTTCAAATGAGTCTTTATAGTGCCACAAGTTTTGGCAAGCATCGTGCGATACCTAGCATCCTCCACTAATTCACTTCGTCCCGTCACTGGCATCGCTGCTGTGTAACCGTTTGCACTAACGCCTCTGATGTAAACAGATGCTCTAAAGATCATCATCCTAGTAATATTATATAAATTAATTGTCTAGAGAAGGGTTTGTAAGTTGTTGTCATACCTGCCGTTCCGTCATGCTGGACGAGTCTTAGACTGCAGCTATGGGTTTGGCAGAAAAACAAAAGGAATCTCTCGCACACCCGAGTCAATGGCACCCGTCTGATTTCAACGGTGGTCAATGTATTCGCTTCAGAATGTGACACTCACTATGCCATCTTCTGTTTTGCTGCAACCAGACTATTAGGCAGAGCGTCTGCATCACTTTGCGGACGTCCTTTCTTGACATTTCATCAAGCCATTGTCGTAGTAGCACTCCTTGCTTTGCGATAAATGCGGCACTAAGGAACCTCCGAAAAGGCATCTCATCGAACGATAAGCACAATGGTGGACAGTTTGTCCCATAATTTAGTCTTTGACAATGTCCATTTCCTTGCATTCAATAGAAAGACGTTTTGCCGTTCGAAGTGAGGACTGCAGCAGTTTATTAAATTTACTTCAATCGCCGATCTGCAGCACAGGACATTTGGCGACACATCAATGCAAAGTTTGGTGACGCCTCTGTGTCCATGTGGCATGGTTCCTACATGAGGTTTATGAAGCTGACTGCTGATAGGATTGCAGAACAAAGTAGACATTCATTTGCGATCAGCTTGAGGTCAGCACAGTCCATTCAAACACGAACACACGCATTAAATTGCACACAAGAAGGTAGAATAACGTGCAACAAAGAAACAGTGACTTCAATTGGGAGACTTTTATACCAAACACACAAGTATGTCAGGAGGGTGTTGCGTGCGTTCGCGCAAGTTGCTTGACCTTCTGAAGGAGGTCAGGGATGGTCTCCAACCTCAAGTATATCATTTCCAACTGCACATAGACGTTGCTAATTGGGGCGCCTACTACAACAACAACATCAACAACTCACATTCATCTTTACTAACATTTCAGAAGCTTGCTTGTCAACTTTGTTTTGTTGGCTACTTTATGGCACATTAATTTGGGAACCGCAAATAACCTCAATTTTCAGTAAGTAATTCTAAGACACTATGTTACTTATTTCATGACGTGAGTAGTATGTGTGCATTTTAGGCAGTACTTATGGCACACTTAAAAATGTCAGCAATCATAGCTAAGATGTGACTCGTCGGCCATACCGTTGCATCAAAGTGCATGAAGAATACAAAGAGGACAACTTTCTCATAAGTGTTTCTCGCGTTCCACCATCAAATGCAAAGCACCGTTTCTCTGTTTTGACGGTGAAGCTCCTCTCACTCCTCTTCCGTACTTCCCCAGGAGTAGGTCTCAACACCAGATTAAGACACTTTAATTAATCAGCTCAAATACATCATTCGCCAGAAGCAATGCCTCAGAGGTGAAGCGGTAAGAACAATTATCCACTTATCTGGTACTTTGAACAGTACCAACATTTAGCACCTCATTCGTAAGCTATGCACTAACGAGCAATACCGACATCCAAAGGCCTGCTTTACTTGTTTGAGTGGCGTAAAATATGCAGACTAGATGAGGAGGACCTGATTCCACTCTCCTCCTCTGATATGCCAGCAAATCGTGGTGTGTCATTGGACATTCCCACCGAGTGACTTCTGTACTGCCTAAGGTTGAGGGAAGCAAAAACACGTGATGCAGTAAATGAAGTTAGCAGAGGCAACACAAATGTAGAATGAGCACAAGTTAAATGTGACTTCTCTATGCCTGGCTTCGAAGGCGAATTCGACCAGTAGAATTGGAAATCCCAGTGTTTTGATTCAACTGTGCGATGAAGAATTTCTGCACAGAGGCTTTCAATTTGCAGCATCTTGTGGACTACGTGATATTGAAAGAGACTAACAAGCGTAGCTATTCATGGACACGTCCAATTTCGTGGGAAAATCTCCACGTCAGTGTGGTATAATTAACACTGAAAATTAGCCATGGTAGCCTTATATTACCAATCCCAGTGCAATTCATTCTAAATCCACAGATAATTGCGACAGATCAGTGAAAAGTGGACAACTTTTAAGAGAAGTGACCTCAGTAAATAGGTTTACTGTGCAATAACAGCACAAAGCACAAATGTGCATGATCCTCGCAGTAGACCGAACTTCAATGTGCTCTTGGGTTGTTGTCTCTTACTTAGAGTCCTAACTGAATGGCAAGCAAACCCAATGGATGCGACATAGGCTTACCCACATCAAATGAGGGTTTTATTGTGCAATCACGGCTGCAATGGTCCCTTGCAAATATATTGCAAATTATTTTATGAAAATGTGGTGCAGAAATGTCTACATGCGGACTTTCAGAACGGTTCATAGTTGCTGCTTTTGAGCGACTACTTGATTGCATTCTCCTGTTCGTCGCGCTTTACCAAAGAGTTACTGTCAACTTGTCAACGAAACAGGCATTGGCTGTCTCTGTTGATTTCGAGAAACTGTTCTTAGCTGTTCTTTCTCAATCGCCAGCGCGCACATATCGGGCGAACGTCTGCTTTGGAATCAAGGAGTGTTACTTGCAAAAGTGGGGTTAGTGCATGTGAATTAGTACACTAGGCAGCATTCCAAAGTGCTTGACACCACAGAAATTGACAGTATTTAATTATTCTGAGCATTCTATGAGTAATTATAGGCAAAGAAACATTCAGTCATTTAGACTGCATAGAAATTTCACAGGAATGTTAGACTTAATAGTAGCAACTTCCATGGTAGCTTTAGGTATATTTGCTTTTGGAATTACTGACCCTCGTCCTGTTGTGATCCCCAGTCATCCCACCCATGCAGGCCAACTCCGAATTTGTGTAAGAGCGGTGACTAACATCGGTCATTCGGCCATCAATTGCTCTTCAGTCAAAGGTGCAAAGCGTCAGGTTAAAGCAATGCCTTATATGGCTGGTAAGTGAACTCGAATAAACAGGTTCTGTTACCGAGCAAGATGGATCATTTGCAAGGAGCTCACCTTGGTGTGCTTTATTTGGGTTCATTAGATTGTCAAGTGGAAGGAATGCTTGATGCGCTGCTATCACGAGTAGCGTACTAAAGAGGGAAGAGGAATAATGAAGGCGGAACGGTGGCCTGCAATTAAACAGGGTGCACAGAGTCATTAACTTGAGCATTCTCAATTCTTTGAGAGAGCACGTCGTAGAGACCCCAATTCAACAGAGTGCTCCAGTCGGTATAGGCTGGATTAAAGTTCATTGCATCATTGTATTATACAATGATACAATGCTTAAAATAAGTGCGAAGCACCATATTAATGGTGCTTACCGAGTCCATGCAGACCCTCAGATCTCCTTGCAGTTATCCAGGTTACCCAGTAGCATTGGTAAATCAACAGAAGCAGCAAGGAGCTAGCTAGCTAGCTAGCATTGAAGCGTTTGTCAGGGTGCCAAGGACGCAAATGTGGCACATGACAACCTTTGCAACGGAATCATCCTTGTCGTCGGATCATATACCTCACCATATATAGTGACTAGATTAACATCAGCTTCTTACGTATACCGAAAAGTCCTTTTCACGCAGTTGCGTCACTTCGTAAGAAGTGCTCCAGCAACGTCCCTTTGAACGCAGCTTACTTCGTCATTTGATTACTGATGACTGATGAGCTTACTGATAACAGGATTATAAGTTTCCATGTTACTGGTTTGCAGCCCCTAGAGTCGGATAAAGGAGAGTCAGATAGGTGTTGCTGATGCGCGAATGTCAGACCAGGCAATAGGGCGAGAACCAATGAGCTGTCATCTCAGTGGGGTCACTCGGACACCCCCTCCAAGGCGCAATGTATTTAAGCCTCGGCGCATCAATCACGCCATCAATCTACGCTAGCGTCTCGCGCCAATGGTAGGTCGTAAAGGCTAACTTTTCTTTTTCATTAATTATTATTGTTTACACCTCCTTCCTAATTTGGCTATTTCGCACTGTTATATTTCGCCTATTTGACCCTTATATAACCGGGAATGGTATTCTTTATTGATAACACAGGCTCAAAACAGCTCACGTCGCAAAATTACCGAACTTCCCATTGAATTGGCGCTACAAATATGCCAATATCTCAACGGTTGTGACCTGGTCAATTGTTGCATGGCCATTCCGAGATGGAGGGCAATACCTTCACTGCCGAAGTTCTCCACTGTCCTACATCAGCAGATTAACATGTGGACCTGGCTTGACAAATGTCTTCTCCAAAGGCTTTCTCCTCAATCTGCACCGAATTTTCATGATTGGCAAAGTGCGAGAGATCTACCGCATATATTAGGCAGTCGCAGTAGTCAGGCGCATCCATATACTCGAAGGGAGAAATGCATCGGTCCATAGTATGCATGCTGCCTTCGACACAACTTGTTACAAAGATAAGCCTGCCGTTTGCAACACCATTTGTGCTCTTCAAAGAATTTTTAGATGAATGACGGCTGAGGAGGTATAGCTCTGGCGGATGTAGGCAAATTGTGAATTCACGTGGCGACAGCCAAGCCAGGTGTGGGTCTCTAAACAGCCAAATGTGTACAGGTCTTTGGTCTCGCATCTGCGGCAGCTCTGTTAAAGTGCGTTGGAGGAAATCTAGCTAGGCATTGTAACATGTGATAGCTTGCAGTGCGTTCCGACGATAATTTGGCGCAGGTTGAGGAGTGACTGCGCGACAAGTTGTATTTTCACTTTTCGGATGAAGTAGTCGCTTGACATTGTACGTCTTCCACGTCGTCCCACTGATCAATGCTTTGCAAGCAATTTCTCCTACCTCAACGGGCTTGTCCATCTCATCTCCTTTAGCAGATGCTAGCAGATAAGGACAAAATCACTTTTTACAGTTATTTTATTTGACAACAAAGCTATCTTACTCTAAACGCTTCAATTAAAATAATTCACTTTCTTGCTAGCAGAACATGACACCATAGTTTGCTTCCTAAATGAGTAATTTTGTTTGGCACGGATGCTTCCTGTAGCATTTTAGCTACAGCTTTGATCTTCTTGCCGCGGGATTTCGTCCCACCTCTAGACATCCCCTTCAGGTACATTCGACATTAGTGGGTGTAGAAGATGATGATGCGTAGATGCAGATACATCAGAATTGCCACCAATGCAAGTAGGTTCGGGTGTGATGGCAGCCGAGTTGTCCATGCGACGCAGCTGATAGTTGCATTTGTGGATAAGCTGCAAGTCGGTTTAACTAGCTGTCTCCTCACCATGCAAAAGCCAATTTTCCTATCATTTCATCTCACATCAGTGCTACGGTTTGTAAGTCCACTTAGGAGCAACAATTACCATCTTACATCTCAGAGTGTTTATTACACGTGGGTAAGTACTTCAATGCCTCTTGCTTACCTAGATGTCCCATACACGTAAAATGCGTTTTTAATGTTACGCATGTTTAATGAAAGGGTGTGAAAGCATTAGGAGGGACGGTGACTTCTGGGACGACACTGTGAAGCCACTACGATTTCTTAGAGACAGGTGAGTGTTGAGGTAAGACTTGGGCAAAATTGCAAGTACCCTGTATTCCACAACAAGTGGAACAACACGGTGAGGTCGCTCATTTTGGTTTCGCACTAAATAACATTCTCGAACCGGGACTATAAATTGGGCCCAAGCACAGCGGCAAGCAGTGAGAGAGGACGGAATGGTGGAACCCATAGGCTGCATTTGATTTAGATGAGAATAGCGACACGTTCTGATGCGATTTGCTGAGTGTCTCAAGGCATCGCAGAACCTTTGTGGGTTCTTAAGTCAGGGAAGGATGGGGATTTGTTGTTTGGGTTACAAGTAGTGTGTCACTAGCTCTGCATTCTGAATAGCTAGATTCCAGAGGCAAGAGGCGAGTCAGAGTGTCAACAGAGGTGGACGCTGCTTTGATCACGATGAAGTTGGCATGGAGTGAAGTCGGAATCGTTTATTTACATGGCTTTGTTCGTTTGATGTTGTGCTCTGTGATTTGCACTGCTGTCTAGGAGGCATGATCAAGGTATTATATGCACAGTAAGTCATACTAATTTGGCTGTTTTTCCTACAACATCCAGTTGTCACAATACCAGCATCCACTTAGTAATTTCTTTGATTTCACCTTTAATGTTTCTTTTGTATTTTTCTCAACAAATTCAGTGAATTCATCAGCCTTCCAGCACACAGGTTCCTCGTACTGCCTTCCAGCTGACGTATATGAAACACGGTTGTATTTAGTAGGAACCCATCAGATCCCGACGTTGCGATCGCACACCTCTTGTTCATCCTTGCACCTTTTTTGGAACAAACTGCAGTGTAACTGTTTTACTGACAAGATGCGCCATTTTATGTGCCTGCGTCACGAAATGTACACACCGGTAGTAAATGTTTGATAGCAAGTCCAACTGTGGCGTTGTGAAATGGGAGAAATCACTTTTATCAGTCAACGCTTTCAGCCCTGTTGGCCTTTGGGCTGCACGGCTTCGAGAACTGGAGCGTCTTCTTTCGCCACTTTCGACAACGAATTCTTTAACGTTGGCTCTCTTAAGCAGAAGGTAATTTTGATTTAATTTGGTTTTGTTCGTAAAATGGGCTGCGATCTCTGGTAGTGCGTGGAGTGCTTTGAATCGCTGCTTCGCTCGGCTACTTTTCATTGGATGGATAAAAGTAGGGTTCACAGCTGGCAACGACACAGATGGTGGTTGGGGCAGTCGAGGTGTCACTTGACGGTTAGTAAGATTTTTGTTCGAATGACTGATAAAGTAGTTGTTGGCGGGCACCCTTCAGGCGTCTTATTGGTCGCTTTTAATGAATACGCGTAATTCACAACATTTTGTCTCTAAGGCTACAGGCCCGATTCTTCCGAACATCCGAGTTCCATTGATGGCCTTCTGGGAATAAATCGGTAATGTTCCATGGATAGAGCTGGTGCAATGAAAATCAGCTGAATGATTAATGGAAAACTAAGTGGTGGGTTCGAAGTGAAGTGATGCGTGTGTTGTGTAGAGTTTGACCTGCCTCAATAAGTTCAACGTTCACGCCAAAGCTTGGTTCCCATTTTTAGCATCCACTTTTGATCTGGTTTCCTTTGGTACGTTTGATTACGTCTTCATTTACACTCTTAATGGACAGAGATGCTATGGAGTTTCGTCATCTCATCGTAAGGCAGTCGAATCCGGAGTGGCATTGAGGTGGTGTTTCATTCGCATCAATTGTCACTTCTCACTGTCCACTCAGTTCATTGAAGGTGTACAAATAAATCACTCACATGAGGTGTAGACTTGCTTTTGTTTAACGTTTCTTTTTGCGAATTTGGCGGAAAGTATGTTGAAAGCTCTATTTTGATGGCCAGAAGGTGAAATTGAGGAGAGTGACGCACGAACTAAGTAGTTTTGTGAGGAGAATCGTTCGAGGTGGCGTTTGGGAATCGTAAGTGGTAGAAGGTGGAGAACGATCTACAGCCCTTTCCGAGGGGTTTTCGTAATCTGTCATGATGACTTTTTTACAAAGGCTCTCTTCGATCCAATCATTCCCTTTGATACCGAAACTGTAGCAGTGTGGCTGATATCCATTGGAATTTCATTCAAAATTATAAAAAGCCATTTCTGAACGTAGATAAATAACTTGAAGTGGGAACTTATGCACCTGAGGCAAACCAAGTTTCTTACCTTCCATGCGATCACCAAATCCCTTAGTTGGGGCAGTCGCTCCACTCATGCATAAAGGGAAGGCGACGTGACAACTTATCAACCTCCTGATGATACAAATCGACAAATCATACCGCACACATGCATCAACACTGTGAGCTAAAGTGCTGAGAAGGGGTCTGTCACTTAGTACTCCAATAAGTGGACCACTTCACCGTGTTGTCTCACTTGTCGTAGGATACATTGCACATGCACTTTTGCCTGAATCTGACTATAAATTTGGCATGAGCACATAAAACATGCAGTGAGAGAGAACAAGCTGGTCCAGCGTTTGGAGGTATGGGACAAATAAGCTAAGTGGAAATGGGATTTGCCTCTTGGGTCATTTTTGCCTAAATTTGACCTCAACACTCACCAGCCTCAAGGAATGTGCAGTAGAAGCACGTTGTCGTCTCAGAAGTTACCGTCCCTCATAAATGCTTTCGCACACTTATTACAAATGCATAACAATGAACCCACTTTACAAGTATGCGACGTGTAAGTAAGCAAGGAGCATGGAAGTACTTACTCACATGTGACGCACAATTGGAGATGAAATATGCGAGAAGTGATTGCTCCTAAGTGGGCTCACACACCTTCGCACTGATGTAAGATGAAATGATAGGAAAATAGGCCTTTGCATAGTAAGAAGGAAGCCATTCCAAAATCGCTTCTACAGTCTACATTGCATGGTCTACTTGGCTGCCTACACACCTTCACCCATTCACATTGGTGACAACTCTGATTCGTCTACATCCACGCATTAGTAGCTTCTACTCCAAACTAAGCCAAATGTACTTGGAAAAGACGTCCACTGGTAGAACGAAGTCGTGTCAGAAGAAGCTGGGAGTTAAAGATTAAATGCCACGGGAAGCGTCTGTGTCGTGCCACATTTCTGATTCGTGATGGAAAATTTAGTGTCATGTTCGGCCAGTAAGGAGATGAGTTAGTTGGATTGAAAAGTTCAGAGAAAGATAGCTTTGGTGTCAAATAAAAGCAATAAAAGGGGCTGTTGGAGAGAGCGTCTGCATCACTTTGCGATAAATACGGCACAAGGGATTTCTGAAAAAGGCGTCTTATCGAACGGCAAGCACAATGCTAGACATTTCGTCCCATAATTTGGACTTCGACAGTGCCCATGTCCTTGCATTCATTAGAAAGACATTTTACCGTCCGAAATAAGAACTGCAGCGGTTAATTAAATTCACCTTAATCGCCGATCTACCGCACAGGACATTTGGCGACACATCAAGGCAACGTTTGGGACGCGCAAGAATAAATCATCGCTAATTTTGGTTTAATTAGGTCAGCACTGCAACACCGCAACACATTCGAAACAGGTTCTGTGAGAATAACTAAAAGACCGCCTTTGCTCTAAGAAAAACGAAATGCTTCTTGGCAGCAAGTAAATTTGTTTTCTTGAGTCATGTCGGAAGTGGCGTTGGACAGGATTATCCCTGCTTCGGGCACACTTCCCGTAACATCAATCTTTAAATAAATTAAAGGACAAACCTCTGCTTCTAGGGACTTTTGATCTATGCTTCGGTTCAAGGACTGTGATGTAGCGGTTTCCTCTTCTTCCCTACCTCCGCCCTTGCTATTCGAAGTCTGAATATGCTTTAACATCTTAATTATGTGTAAGAGAGAGTGTACAGTGGGCGAGTTCAGGACGGGGATGTGTCGTGCTCTTGGGAGTGACCACGCCGCTCTGCTACCAGGTTCAGTTTGTCGCCCCACCTGTGGCCTACAAATAACAGTTAAGTATTTTATCTGATTGAATTGAAAGAGATTCGCGACAGGAAAGAGGAATGCGATTTAGGCATGCTTGAATAGATCGTCATGTGCTTTTCAGCCACAATTTCGCAAATTTGATTATTTTGCTTCTTATTTACCAGCGGCCTTGTTAATGCTTACTGAATAACTCCAGACATGACTTATCGCCCAACTGCAGGCAAGCCTAACTCATTACTGAGTGACTAAGTACAAACCGTCCATTCATTTACTCCAGACACAGGCACCAAGAGCTGGACAACTGTGGCTGCAATCTACTTCGATCTGATGTTCTACTTCTTAGTGCATTTACTCAAATGCCTGCAAATCATCAAGAACTAAGTTCCATTTTGGAAGTGAAGAGCCCGAATCCAAATTCCATTTTCATTTCTTTGACTCGGACACATCTATTCTGCATAACGTAAAACACTCGAATGTTTAAGTTAGCAAATTGGAAAGTTAATGTCATTAAACAACGGATTTTGCTGCCTTCCACTGAGAATTCACATCACCCGTAAGTCTTACTATTCTTCAAGCCACAGCATTTTAAAGCGATTGCAAGTTATGCCATTTTACGGCAAAATGGTATTCCTCAATATGAATGTCAGTTTGCAAAGCATTTGCGGATTGACTTTGACCTACTAAACCACTTCTAACGTAAGCGATAGAAAGTGAGTTTAATGTATGCAATGAGAGTCAGTATTTCTGGTTGCACCATAAATGGAAGTGACCGGATTTGACCTAAACAATCATTGCATCATTTGAAGCAGGCGGTTCTGTCACTAAATGCACACAGCTATCAGGTTTGGCAGAAAGACAGAAGGAAGCTCTCAAAGGCTCAATTTCATCGTGTCCAATTCCTGTTGCTATAAGTTCGGTATCCACTTGATCATTTCTGTGGGCTCCACATTGAGAGTCTCGTTTCCGTTCTTACCTACTAAATCCAGTCCATTCGTCAGTTCAATAGCGGTGCAGGTTTCGTGTCACTGCTCCTCGGCTGACGGATATTGAAGGCGACTGCAATTTAAGACTGCAATCTGTACCCGACGTTGCGATCGCACATCCGATTTATTCGTCTTTACCGCTATTTCCTAAAAAGCTTGCGCTGACATTGTTGGACATCACCATCGACGTAATGTCATTTGCTCATGTCACTAGCTGTATAAACCGACACTAAATGCGTGGCAGTAAATGAAACTACGGGCTTGTGGAATTGAAGCAATCGAATTGTTGGTTCGTGATTGTCAACCATTAACACAATACTTACCAAATTTTCTTGTTTCTTGCTCGCTAAGACGTTGTATGATTCTGCAAAAGCTATAAAATGGATGGTAACTGCTGAGTTGGCAGAGTGAAGCTAATACAATTTGCTTAAAGCAGGAGATTATCGGATCACAACCAAGCAAATGTAGGACTTCTCTATCCTCAATAGCATGTGAAACAACGAGGCAAAGTTGTCTGCCTTAGCAAAGTGGAAAGCTACAAATTCCTCTACAACACACTCACCCACAGTTTAGCTGCGGGTCATACAGCCATTTCCTTTAGTTTTGAATCCTTAAGCTGAAGTGTCAGTAAGGAGCAGCGACAACACTGATGACCGTGCCATCCGACAGGACTCAAGACAGTTCAGTGAATTGCTACTAAGGATCATCGCTCTTGTTAGTCGCTACCTTTTATTCCTGACGCAGCCATTGCAGGCAACCTACTGCCAAAGCCAAAATACTTGCGCGCATGCTACTCTTTTTCAGACAAACTAAGTTTGTAGTTCACCTACAATTCTGAGAATTCATTCGTTTGGTTCTCAATGAACTATCAATCTTTCCCACGGTTTTGTCGTTAATTACACAGGAAGTAGTGGCAGTTAGAGATTGTTTCTAGCGTGAGCGAAGCCATTCGACTGAGAAACGTCAAATTACAGTGCTGTGCCGAGAACATTACCACTTGACAGACGTCTCCACGCATACGAACGCAAGGGCGACTCACCCTTCTTCTTCCAATCGCTCGTCTCTTGCTATCTCTGCATTTAGGAGGACATATCTTGGCCTACAATCATGATGATGCTAAGCAAACTGACTTCGCGACAAGTTCTGTTCCCTTTCCTGACGAGGTAGCCGTTTGATTTTGTGTGCATCTCACTGCCAGCCACTACTCAATGCCTCCGAAGCGATTTTACCTCTCTGAATGATTCCGCCCAAATCCTATGCTTTAGTGGATGCTAACAGGACAGGACTAAATCGACTTCCATCATTGAGTCCATTTGATAGCAAAGCTATTAAGTTCTGAACTCTTCAATTTGACAAATTTACTTCTTAGTGGCAAAAGATGACACCAAATTTTCCTTCTCAAATCCCTAATTTGACTTAATGCAGGTGCTTCTCGCAGCAGTTTATGCACAATTTTGAGATTCTTTGCACATGACGTCACTCTGACAGCATACATCGTTTTTTAGTGCAGACTTAGACAAGTCAGAATCACCACCAATGCAAGCGGGTGAGGGTGCGTGTAGGCAGTCAAGCAGGCCATGCAACGCAGCTTATAGATGCGGTCGTGGGAAGGCTGCATGTCGATTCAATTAGACGACTTCGTACCATGCAAAGATCTACTTCCCTATCATTTCATCTCAAATCAGTAGAATCGTTTGTGTGCCCACTTAGGCTTAAGATCTTCTCATATATTTTACCTCGAAGTGTATATAAAATGCGTGGGATTTCGTGTCTCTTGCTTACTTAGACGTCGTATACTTGTCAAGTGTGTGAGAAATGGTAACTTCTGAGGTGACAGCGTTAATCTATCAGAATTTCCTTGAGGCACGTTTAGACAAGAGCTCAAGTGTTCTGTATTCCACGGCAAGTGGACCAGCGCGGTGAAGTAGCCAACATGAGGGAAATTTCAATAACAGACTTCTTTTCAGGTTAGATGGCGAGATAAAGTTAAAGAATGCTGCACGCTCCACACTATCGCCTGCTTCTGCCACGACTTTTCTAATTAAAAGCGCGACCACCATCTTGCGGTCGACATTTTCTCATTACGACTGGCACACCATCAAGAGTACAATTAGTTTTCTGTGGAACACGGCAGGAATGGATACCCTGGAAAAGGCTGCTCAGCAAATATTGATCACGATGCTGGGCAATTTGTCTCATACTTCAATGAAAACGTAGAACAGCCTTAGACAACGCCAATGTTCCCTTATGCAGTAAAGACACCCTCTTCACCGTCCAACGAAGAAACTAACGGTAGTGCTTGATTCCACTCACCGATATCTACGCGTGCCTTTGCGTGACACATCGATGCAGTGGTTGTGGATACATAAAATTAATCCGCGCAGATTGTGGGCAAGTGGAGTGAGCACTGCAACTCAGCTTCTTACATTGTCGTCAACATCCGGTGCTTCGAGACATTCCTAACAGATCTTAGTGGAATGGCTAGAAGTGAACTTTTGCACCAAGCCAAGTAAAATAGTCCTTGTTAGCAATCAGATTAACTCTCTTGAGTGGTATTTGGAGGCCCGTTCACCCAAAAGTTTGAGTAAGCGTTAGGAGACACAGCGACCAGGGTTGTCGCTTCTTCAAGTACACCTCCATTAATTTCCATTCGTAAATTATTTAAGGAGCAAATCTCTCGTCCCAGGAACTTCCGATTAGTACTTCGGCTTAGGGCTTCGAAGCCAAGAAAAAGGGCTGAGACAGAAAAGGGTGTTTAGGTTAATGCAAATAATGAGGTTTTGTTGGAATTTGGGATTTGTGCCCGCCTGCGAGTCTGTCAGCCTTAACTCAATGTGTAGGCATGCAAGAGTTGCACTGCTTCATTTCTATTTCAAGCACATGTCTTTAGGAATCGACCTAATTTACAAGGAGATACGTATTTCATTTGAGAGCAAAAGGCCATAATTTTGGTTATGCCGATTCTTCATTCATTGTGCTTTCACTATGCGCCTGCTTGATATTTATGCGTTCCTTTGCACATAATTTGAGACCGCAAATGCGATATCTTTCTACCTCTATTAAGTCAGATCCAATTATAAGGACACAAGAACATACATTTGTGGCATAAACTAACAGGTGCTAAAGCAGTCTTAGATAGATTAAGAGGTAAGGCGCACCAAAGAAATGGAGTGGAGTCGGAGCAGGACAGTGAGTTGTTGGCATAGCTGACTTCACTGTGTGAACACACATTGCCACTGGAGCAATGTTTTCACTGCTCTCGTGACTTCCGTTGAAGTGTACTCGAACCGCGACGATAAAGTGGGCCGCAGCACAGCGGATGGCAGTGAGTGGGGACGGAGGATGAAAGTGAAGAGGCTGTTTTCAAAGTGGATGTACATGTTTTTACCTTCTGATGCGATTCGCTGATTGCCTCGAGGAATGAGACAAATCATTGTGATCGCTGGAGTCAAGTAGAAATGCGGATGTGTATTCTGGGTCGCAAGAATTATTGCATTAGTTGTTCTCAATTTGGATATGCTTGATTCGAAAGGTAAGATGCGGGCCGCAATATTAGTACAGACGGAGGGACAGACGCAGCGTGGTGTGCAGGGAAGTGAAAGTCGTTTGCATACAAGGCTTCGTTGGTTCAGCGCACCTCATGTCTTATGTTCCTTGTTAATCATGCCGATCGTGGTCGCTTTCCTTACGATAAATTTGATAGTTACGAATTCCACATTCGCTGTGCCTCCTTTCCTGTTGTCACAATGACAGCATCCACTTGGCTATTTCCACAGTTTTTACATTTATTGCCTCATTTTTGTTTGTTTCAACCAAATCCAGTCTTTTCGTCAGCGACTTTGCAGTACCGGTTTTGTGCCACTGTCATCTGCTGACGAACATCAAACGCGATTGTAATTGAAAGGGTTTTATCGGTACCCGATTTTGCAGTCACACATCTCTTATCCATCCTTCATTGCTTTTATCACTGACATTGTTCAGAGTCACAATGGACGTGATGTCATGTGCTTGCGTCATGAGGTATTCACCGCGAAAGTAAATGCGTGGTGGCAATTCGGACTGTGAAATTGTGGAGTGGGATGAATCGGGTTCCTTATTCGAGTTCACCAACCACGATCACCGGACCTGTCGGCCTTCAAACAGCACGTCGTCATGAATTGGAACGCCTTCTTGCGACGCCTATTGGGGAGGTGCGTGCAATACCAGGGTCAGTAGGAATTTTGCAGTAGTTCGACAATGAATTCCTAAACTTTGACGCGTACAAGTAAAGGGTGGCTTTGATTGAACGCACTCTCCTTCAAACAAATTAGCTGCGATTTGCGGTAGTGCGTGGAATGTTTCGAATCGTTGCATTGCTCGGTCACCTTCGATTGAGCAGGTGAAGTAGATATGTTGCGAGTAGCGGTAGAGGTGGTGGTTGAGGTAGTCGGGCTGACACACAGTGGCCACCAAGGTCATTGATTGAATGACTGTTAAGCTAATTAATGGTGCTTAACCATTTTGCGCATGCACACACAGGGCCTACTTACCTTCCTTCCAATCGCTCAGCTTTTAATATCGTTAAAATCAGCAGGACTCAGTGCACTTGTACAATTCAACTAATATGGAACAGAAATGACTGCTTGATAAGTTTCGTATCCACTCTTCATAGAGTAGTCGTTCAATTCTTACGTGTTTGTAAGGCAGCATTAGTTAGAAAGAGTGGAGTTGGAGAGAGGACGATTAGGTGTTGAACTCACACCGTGACTATATATAGGAATTCGCAAAGTAGCTAGCAGTGGGAGGGGATGACAAAGCGAAGTAGAGAAGATGCATTTGATGTGGATGAATGTGTTGGTACGTTCTGATGCGATTCGTGGACTGGCCCGAAATATCAGACAAGCAGTTGTGATCGTCGGAAAGGCGAAATGAGGGAGTTTCGAATTTATTTACTTTCTGCGATTATGTGCGATCTGATATGCTTTATTTAAAGAGGCAGGCCTGTGGTAAAATTCTAATGAAGGTGGATGATGTGCCGGGCTAGCTGCAGTGCGGGATTGGAGGAAGTCAACAACGTGTGCCTACAAGGCGGTGTTCGTTCGGCAAGGCGAAGGTGTTACTCCCATCGTCGCTTACGCCGATCGTAAAGAATCAACTTTCAATTTGTTAACCTTCTAATTCTTTAACTCCAGCATTCATTGTGTTTTCGTCAGCACCTCTGTAGTGAAGGTGTCCCATCACTGCCTTAAGCTGACGAACATCAAATGTAATTGCCATTGAGTGGGTGCTGTCAGTATCCGACGTTGCAATCATCCTTTTCAAATCACCTAAACAAAAGTATCAAAAACGAGGGTATAAAAGCATATCGTCAGTGTTGCATACGTAGAGGATCCAATTACATGGGGTGTGCAGAGTCATCAACTTAAGCATTCTCAATCCTTTGAGAGAGCACGTCGTAAAGACCCCAATTCAACAGATTGCTCCAGTCGGTATAGGTTGGATTACAGTTCTTGATACAACATAGCCGCCATTTGGTTTGCATGGTAGCCAGGAGATGGCTGTTGCGTTGTCTAAGGTTGTGGAGGAATTTCATGAGACAACTCATCTCAGTTGACTTCTCCACGAGCCTATTGACAAAAACTACGATAAGTAACGTCTGATGAGGTTGGAGGGATTCTAGGGTAATTGTCAGATCATGATTGGAGAAGTGAGAGATATCCACTGCATATATGAGGCAGTCGCAGTAGTCAGGCGCATCCATATACTCGAAGGGAGAAATGCATCCTCTTTACGAATAACAGTGGTGCCTAAATCACCAACGTTTTCCAAAACGCTCTGCATTTTAAACCATCGGATAATTTGGAAAATAACAGAAAGGTGAATGCCAGATTTCAAACGTTGCAATGCTATTGGATTAAACAGTAGATTCTTGATAATACAACTAAGCATGCCTCAGATATAAGCTTAAAAAGTGATTTGGATAAAGCGTGAGTCGTAGTGGTAGGCAGAGCCATTCAACGGCGGTAATGAACGTACTGAGGTTGTCATTTTAATAAATGCTATTTTGGAAATGTAGGGGTAACAATCCACTCCAAAATACTTGCAAATGTCCTAAGCAAGTCATTTGCAATTATTTCATTTGTTCTCTTCTTGATGCGACTCATGCCTCCAACTGAGACCGCATTGCCAAGTGGGTATGACTCCATTGTGAATCCAGACAGCATGCGTCGAATTCTGGCTATGCTACACTCCTGGCTTGCACTATCTACAAATTAGCTTCATTACCGCAATTGATGTCAGCTCCCTTAATATCAAATCACTATTATGCAGGATAATGTCGCAGTCACACGAGGGCACAATATGCAGCAAAGTTAGCCGTCACTATTTACGGAAATAGGAGATCCCTAATGCAATGCTCACCAAAGGATTAGTTGGCAGTCAAATCGTGTAGGTGTCAACTAGCACAGAAATCGACGGTGAAAAATATGGTTTGGAGGCGTAGACCGATTCTGATGACACAGATTGGCTCACCTCCTAACTCCTGCTAAAAGCCATCTACTGACTGAGTGTTTCACCCAATGCTGCAAAAATTACCCAGGGAAATTCAAGCTTCATGTACGAGGAGTGGTTGAGTGGAATAGGAGAAGAGGGAAGAAATTTCTACAGTGTTATTTGTTTTGCAACATCACATTGGATGGTAGATTGTGCTGCACGATCCTTCAAGCACTTATGCAATCATCATGCGTATTCTTGTGCTCTGGAGAATTGAATTTTAACACAACACCTCTCTCGGCATACAAAATATCTTCAAGCGCAGTCAAGGTCCTTGTACAAACCAATGCACGCAACAGATCTTTGTTCTTATAATGAGCTCTCAGCAAATCAGGAAATTTCAGTTCCATTTAATTTAATTTTAAAATGAAACTTCCCTTCTATTGATGCATTTCACTGCCAGTTTAATTAGTGTAGCACCAGACATCATCCAATGCCAAATGCTATAACTACTTTCAACAATTCACGGCACGTGTGTTTACGTAAGTTAAGCCCTCCTACATTGTATTCACTGGATGTCTTAATTGTTGTGCGCATTTTTGGCACG
This sequence comes from Taenia hydatigena, assembly GCA_036345935.2. Classification (NCBI taxonomy): domain Eukaryota; kingdom Metazoa; phylum Platyhelminthes; class Cestoda; order Cyclophyllidea; family Taeniidae; genus Taenia; species Taenia hydatigena. The sequence continues at coordinate 6,363,694 of JADWOT020000003.1, forward strand.
GTTGCTCCTTAATATCGCCGAGACTTGTAGGTTCCGTTGCATCGACGTCAGCCCCACTGATAGACATTATGCTAATCTCTATATCTCTTCTCAGCCTAATGACGAAGGCGAATTACCGCACTTTCCTGACGACGCAGACCGTCACGACCGACAGGGTGAACATCAGCCTTCAGCAACTTGATCACCTGTATTGCTTCAGCTCCACCAATCTACTTCGGTTTGTTACGATCGTTGCATTCGTGATTTAACCATGCAGTCATTTCTTGTCACTCTCCATCGGTAAAAGGGGAGCTGTTGTTTGAATTCAGAAAGCCCATCTGCATGTTCCGCCTGCCCACCCATCAGACTGACTTCTTTTAGGAGAATAGACCATCTATCAGATCATCGCCTTGAGAAGAGACGATTTGTGATTGTCATCAGTGCAGTGAGATAAATGCATGCCTTTCGCTAGATTTAACAACCTGTGGATACCCTCACTAGCTACGATCTTACAATCATGCAAGAATATGGAGTCTTCTACTGCGCCTCTACCTCTCCATCTTGCTAGCCCGAAACCACATGTTCATAATGCACTAATTTGATGAGAGGCTGAAAGGAAAGACTTTGAGTATTCATCTACACTGAGATAGCGCTTACAGCAACAATTTTCCTCTTGATACCAGTCGGTTCCTAAATATTTTCCTATCAACTACACTGCGGCACACAGGCCACAAAACGTGCATATTGTCAGGCAGTAAAAAGCCACTCCATTCTATTAATGTATTCGAATGTTGTCCTGTGCTATTCACTTAAGTTGTGGCGAGTTTATGCATAGAAGAATGGAGGGGTGGGAATGTGAGTTAAAAAGGGCAACTACATCATTACGGCCATGCGTGATCACTGAGTGCAACTACTCAGTGCTTGTGGAGGAGGGTGAGCTGTTATCAGTAAACTCATCTGTCATCAGTAATCAAATGACGGAGTAAGCTGCGTTCAAAGGGACGTTGCTGAAGCACTTCTTACGAAGTGACGAAACTGCGTGAAAAGGACTTTTCGGTATACGTGAGAAGCTGATGCTACACTAGTCACTATATATGGTGAAGTATATGATCCGATGACAAGGATGATTCCGTTGCAACGGTTGTCATGTGCCACATTTACGTCCTTGGCACTCTGACAAACGCTTCAAGGTTAGCCAGCTAGCTAGCTGGCTAGCTCCTTGCCGCCGCTGTTGATTTACCAATGCTACTGGGTAACCTGGATAACTGCAACGAGATCTGGGGTTCTGCGTGGACTCGGTAAGCTCCATTAATATGGTGCTCCGCACTTACCTTAAGCGTTGTATCATTGTATGCTGCAGATCAAAATAATAGTTTTAGAGGTAAATGTCCCTGCTTAATAAAGTTAAGATTAACGTGCACAAATAAAAAGAAGTGAATGCTTGAACAAAGCCATCGCTCTTCCTTTGCATGGCAATAGAAATGCTTTTACGCTATCCATGATGTTAATGAAAGGCATGCTTTGGTAAAACTGTTGATTGACACCCACACACAAGTGAAAGCTACACATCAGTGACATGCAATCGTTACAATTAAATCCGCACAGCTACATCTAATTAAGTTTCAGACGACAGGTTAATGTAAATTAATGTGATCCAAATTGAAATAATGTTTGCTTATGAAAGTGAGACTGAAGGGTTTAGGCGATGAACGGACCGGTTGCACATGGGCTAACAGCAGAAAGCTCTTTCCCTACTTTACTGTCTTAATTTAAGCAGACACGACCTATTGATTTGCAATGAAATTGGGAAGTAAGATACAAAGAAAGTTTGCACCAATTGGAGGGAAGCGGTGACTAGCTGATGCAAAGGTGCCACCGGCGCACAGCTCAATAATGGTACAGGCTACTACTGCGTCCAATTGTGGTAGCTGTAGTTGACTGACGCCTACGCCATCGGCGACGCAAACTTTGCATGCGATGGTGGGGAAAAGGTTGCAAGTAAATAGGTATGAAGAAGGTGATGCTGAGCATTTTGATGAGAAAAGGCTGTTATGATATCCGTAGCATCGGTCGGTAGGGCTGCAAAGAAGGAGTTAAAAGTGAGGTGTCACAGATGGACAAAGAGATGAAGGGGGAGGAAGAAGGAAAGCTATGTCGTCTGCGTCGACGGCGTAATACGAGAGGAGCATTTAGTCTCAGATGTCTGCTTCAAAGGCGTTGTGCATCTATGGCACTCTTCTTGAGCAACATTTCGGGTAAACTGCCTGAATCCCCATCTCTCTGGTTCCTTCCACCCGTCTTATGGGATCATATCGACCTAGACCTGTGCCCTCACGAAACAACCAATTCCCATTTGGGGAGGACGAATTCCTCTCAATTTACTTTCGACTCGTTTGTGTCAATGTTAAAGAGATGATGTTAAGCTCCTACAAACTTCTCGCTGACCTTCGCTATTGATGACACCTGTGATGGAATTGAGACGAGCAGGCGTTTCCATTCGAAAAGACATGCAGCCCTAGAGGCGGACAGGGCACCAGGAACTCGATGCCTCCCATCCCACAACTCCACAGTTTTACTTGCTGCCGCGCATTCACTGCCAGTGTGAATAGCTTGTAGCATGAGAATAAATTATCAGGTCCACTGAGATTCATACAATTCCATCACGGTCTTTATAGGAAAGGGTGGTTAGGTTGAATGAAAGATGTGCGACCGTAACGTCAGAAACTGATGGAACCCTTTCACTTGCAGTTGCGTTTGATATCTGGCAGATTAAACGCAGTGACATTAAGCATGCACTGCAAAGGAGCTGACGAAAAGACTGGATTACGCTGGAAGAAACGAAAATGAGGCTTTGAATGTAAAAGACAGAGAAATGACCAGTTGGATACTGGGGTTGTGACAACATCAAATTGGACATAGCAAACGTGGATTCTTTACGAGCTACTTTGTCGAATAATTAGACGACCTGTATCGGCATGATCAGTTGTCGCCAAACGATTAAAGCATTACATGCAAGCGATTTTGACTTGTCTCAATATCGCTGTGTTCGCTTCCATTTTATATTCTCGGTTCGAGCACACCTCAACAGAAGTTACGAGATGAGTGAGGATTTTGCCTCATTACGAGTGGCACACAACCATATGTACAATCAGCATTCAACGGAATGCGGCTAAAATGTTACCCTGAAAGGTCGCTTATCCAATGCTAAACACAATGCCAAATGTTTTGCCTCATAGTTCACTTAAAAGAAGGAACAGCTGCAGACAAAGCCATTGTTACTTTATGGAATGAGGAGACCTCTTCTGCCATTCATGGAAGGGACTAACAGTAGTCCTTGTAATTCTACTCAAGGCAAAGGAGCATTTATATCTTTTAAATTTTTAATTCCTTTAGATGATTGATTGTCTTCAAGTGAATTACTAAAATGCCGATTTTTGCACTAAGCCAAGAGGAATGGTGCGTGTTAACAATTAAATCAACCATCTTGAGTCTCACGCGGAGGCCCTTCCACCCGGAAGCTTGAGTAAGCATTAGGAGGCACGGCGATGAGAGTTGTCACTGCTTCGAGCGACCCTCCTTCAACTGCCTTTCATTCATTAATTTGTAGCACGTAACCCTGTACTCAGGGACTTCACATTAATAATTCAATGGCCGGTTGCTAAGTGAAGAGAAAGTGATAAGAGAGAAAAGAGGGACGAGAATAATGCAATGAATGAAGTTTTGTTAAGATTTGGGAGCTGTGTCCAACCCAATGCCAAATCCACAATGCTTGCGCATATTTTACTCATTTTGAGCCATTCAGAACAGTAGTTCACCAAACATTATGCAAATTCATTCCTCAATTTCTCAATAAATCACCAATCTTCTTCGTGACTTTGTAGTTAAATGAAAAGAGGTTTGTCAACTTGAGATTGTTGCTTGTGCAGGCGAAGCCACTAGACTGGGAATCATCGAATTTCCTGGCTATGACGAGAACCTTTCCCCGTGAAGATCCTCTCCACGCACACGCACACAAGAGCTGCTCACACTCCTTCCTCCAACCGCTGATCTTTCGCTATCTTTACGTTTGGCAAGATATTCTCCTTCACAGTCATGCTGGTACTAAGTGAAGTGAATGCGCGACAAGTTGTGTTTTCACTTTTCTGATGAAGTAGTCGTTTGACATTGTGCGCCTTCCACATCGTCCCACTGATCAATGCTTTGCGAGCAATTTCTCCTACCTCAACGGGCTTGCTCATCTCCTCTTCCTTAGCAGATGCTAGCAGATAAGGACAAAATTACTTTCTTCAGTTATTTCATTTGACAACAAAGCCATCTTACTCTAAACTCTTCAATTAAATTAATTCACTTTCGTGCAGGCAGAAAATGACACCATAGTTTGCTTCCTAAATGAGTAACTTGGTTTGGCACAGATGCTTCCTGTAGCATTTTATCTACAACTTTGAGCTTCTTGCCACAGGACTTCGTTCTACCTCCAGACATCTCCTCCAAGTACATTCGACTTTAGTGGGTGTAGAAGATGATGATGCGTAGATGCAGATACATCGGAATTGCCGCCAATGCAAGTAGGTTCGGGTGTGATGGCAGCCGAGTTGTCCATGCGACGCAGCTGATAGTTGCAATTGTGGATAGGCTGCAATCGCTTCGACTAGCTGTCTCCTCACCATGCAAAAGCCAATTTTCCTATCATTTCATCTCACATCAGTGCTACGGTTTGTAAGTCCACTTAGGAGCAACAACTCCTACCATCTTGCATCTCAGAGTGTTTATTACACGTGGGTAAGTACTTCAATGCCTCTTGCTTACCTAGATGTCGCATACACGTAAAATGTGTTTTTAATGATACGCATTTGTAATGGAAGCGTGTGAAAGCATTAGGAGGAACGGTGACTTCTGGGACGACACTGTGAAGCTACTACGATTCTTTGAGACAGGTGAGTGTTGAGGTAAGACTTGGGCAAAATTGCAAGTACCCTGTATTCCACGACTATAAATTGGGCCCAAGCACAGCGGCAAGCAGTGAGAGAGGACGAAATGGTGGAACCCATAGGCTGCATTTGATTTAGATGGGAATAGTGACACGTTCTGATGCGATTTGCTGAGTGTCTCGAGGCATCGCAGAACCTTTGTGAGCTCTTAAGTCAGGGGAAGATGGGGATTTGTTGTTTGGGTCACAAGTAGTGTCACTAGCTCTGCATTCTGAATAGCTAGATTCCAGAGGCAAAAGACGAGTCAGAGTGTCAATAGAGGTGGATGCTGCTTTGGTCACGATGCAGTTCGTCATCGAGAGAAGTCGAAATCGTTTATATGCAAAACTCTGTTTGTTTGATGTTGTGCTCTGTGATTTGCACTACTGTCTAGAGACACGACCAAGGTGTTATATGCACAGTAAGTCATACTAATTCGGCTGTTTTTCCTACAACATCCAGTTGTCACAATGCCAGCATCCACTTGGTGATTACCTTGGTTCCACCTTCAAAGTCTCATTTGTGTTTTTCTCATCGAATCCAGTGAACTTGTCAGCTTGCCGGCACACAGGTTTCTTGTACAGCCACCCAGCTGACGTATATGAAATGCGATTGTATTGAATAGGAACCCATCAGATCCCGACGTTGCGATCGCACACCTCCTATTCATCCTTGCATCTCTTTTGAAACAAGCTGCAGTTTAACTGCTTTACAGGCAAGATGCGCCATGTTATGTGCCTGCGTCACGAGTTATTCGCACCGGTAGTAAATGCGTGGTAGCAAGTCCAACTGTGGCCTTGTGAAATGGGAGGAATTACTTTCATCAACCAATGGTTTCAGCCCTGTTGGTCTCAAGACAGCACGAGAATGATGCACGCAGTAAAGTTAGGTGTGGGGAGAAACGTTTGTGGTGGGGTTTGAGAATCGCAAGTGGTAGAAAGTGGAGAATGATCTACAGCCCTCTGCGAAGGATTTTCGCAATCTGTCATGTACCGTATTCTTTTTAACACACTCATTCACAGTTCTGGTGCATGTTTGTCGCACGGGTGAGGAACATTGCGACACGGTGCTGTGAAGGCAGTTGGCATGTTCTTTACTTGTAATTTTACCTGTAGCCTTGATTTACAAACTAGATCAGAAGTTAATTTTGACCGAAACTTAGGGAGGACACGATGACTTGATGGTGGAATTTGCAAATGCTGTGGAGTAGGGTGTGTAAAGTGAATGAGATAGCCGTTACGATTTTCGTAGTTCTCCTTCAACCGAGAAGTATGGGATATTCTCATCACAGTACAAGCTTGCACAGTGTTGGTATGCGGTCTTTGCGCTGATATTGTAGCATTAAAGCGGAGACAAGCATCATTTCTATGAAGGAAGTCACGACACTACTACTTTTATCCACTGGTAGCGTAAAGCAATGCAAGCATTTTGATCGAGTAATGGAAAAGTGACAGGGCATGATGACTTTTAAACAAAGTCTCTCTCCGATCTAATTATTTCCCTTGATACCAAATCTAGAGCGGTGCGGCTGATACTCATTGAAATTTCATTCAGAATTATAAAACACCCATTTCTACGTAGCTAAGTACTTTGAAGTAGGAAATTATGCATCTGAGGCAAACTGAAGGTCTTACCTTCCATCCGATCGCCGAATTCATTATTTGTGACAGTCACGCCATCAATGTATAAAGAGAAGGCGACGCGACAACGTATCAACCCCCGGATGATGTAGTTTAATCACATGTATTTACAGACAACACTCTGAAGGGTGTGAATCCTTCACCATCTGCCCTCAGAGCATCATGATACAAGTCGACGAGTCGTGCTGCACACATGCATCAACACTGTGAACGAATGTGCTGAGAAGGAGTCTGTTATTCAGTAGTCCAATGAAGTGGACCACTTCACCGTGTTGTCTAACTTGTCGTAGAATGCGTAGCACATGCACCTTTGCACAAATTTGACCTCAACACTCACCAGCCTCAGGGAATGCGTAGTAGAAGCAGGCTGTCGTCACAGAAGTTACCGTCCCTCCCAAATGCTTTCGCACCCTTTTATTACAAATGCATAAGAATGAACCCACTTTACATGTAGGCGACGTCTAAGTGAGCAAGAGAAATGGAAGCACTTACTCACATGTGGCGCACACTTGGGGATGAAATATGCGAGGAGTGATTGCTCCTGAGTGGGCTCACACACCTTCGCACTGATGTGAGATGAATGATAGGAAAATAGGCCTTTGCATAGTAAGAAGGAAGCCATTCCACAATTGCTTCTACAATCTACATTGCATGGTCTACTTGGTTGCCTACGCACCCTCACCCATTCACATTGGTGGCAACTCTGATTCTTCTACACCCACGCATTCGTAGCTTTTAATCCAGCCAAAGCCAAATGTACTTGGAAAAGACGTCTACTGCTAAAACGAAGTCGTGCCAGAAGAAGCAAAGAGTTGGGGATAAAATGCCACAGGAAGCATCTATATCATGCTACATTTCTGATATACGATGCAAGATTTAATGTCATGTTCAGCCAGTAAGAAGATGAGTTAATTCATTTGAAAAGTTGAGAGAAAGATAGTTTTGATGTCAAATGGATGTAATAATGTAATGTCCTGCCAGCATATGCTAAAACATAGGAGTTTGGAAAGCTTACTAAATGTGCAAAATTGATTTGGAAGTAATGAATAGTGAAACGCAGCGGGATGCACACAACATCAAATGACTACTTAATCAGAAATGGGAACAAAACCTGTCGCGCAGTCAATTTACTTGGTATCATCATGAATGCAAAACAAAACGTGTCTTGATTAACCTAAAGAGGGGAAAAGATTATCGAATGGAAGGAGGAGGATGAGTGGCTTTTGTGTGTGGACGCCTTGAGAGGACTGTCACGTGAAAAGGCTCTCTTCGTGGCATTGGAATTTGACGGTTCTCAGTATAGTGATTTCGTCTACGCCTTCGCCTTCGAACTAAGCACATCAGAATGGAGTGCTACTGACGCAATAATTGTAACTCATGACGCAGACCCCCATTTCCACTTGACTAAGGCACTCAGCTAAACACAGCAGTACGTGCAACCTATTCATCCACATCCAAACGAGCCTCTCCACCTCACTAACCTGTTCTCTCCTCCTGCTGGCTTCTTGTGCTCAGGTCCACTTTATAGTCATGCTTCGAGTACACTTCGATCTAAATCACGAGGGAATGCATATATCGCTCCACAGACAATATGTGTTTATACAGTGAAGTCAGCTATGCCAACAATTGACTGCTCTGCCTCCAACTCTACTCATTACCTTTGATGTTGCCTCACACACACACACATCAAATTATCAAGCGACCACTCTGTCACCAAGGAAAATGCAACTGGCCGCACATCCATTTCACTCCGTCTCAGCGTAATTACAAAATTGAAATAGGTTCCTGTGTGCACCATATGCGGAAAATGGACTGTTACTTAGGTAGTTACGTGCCATGGCATTCGAACTTGATGGTTTTCAATCCAATGGCTTCTTCCACGCAAGCAGTACTTCCAAATTGGCAAAACAATGGGTTGGATTCATCATTTATCATAACCTGCATGAATGATTCTCCCGAACGTTTGGTGAACCAACGACTTAGATGGCTCACAAGGGGTAATGAACGCGTCAGTACATTCTCATCCACATTTGTTTGGTCACAAGTTTCGCTGCATAGGCAAAACTAATCATTAATGGAATGACACTAAGTGCTATTGAATGGCAGCATATTTTGTAAAAATGTCAATCAACGTGGACGACACATGCAGGAGTGCTGCGTGATCCACGGTATAAACAAATGCCCTTTTCCTGCCAACCTTGTGGGAAGGGACTAAAGTGACACGGTGACTGTGATGAGGGGATTTTCAAATGGGTCTTTATAATGCCACAGGTTTTGGCAAGCATTGTGCAATGCCTAGCATCCTCCACTAATTCACTTCGTCCCGTCACTGGCATCGCTGCTGAATAACCGTTTGCATTAACGCCTCTGGCGTAGACAGATACTTGAAAGGTCATCATCCTAGTAATATTATATATATTCATTGTCTAAAGAAGATTTGTCAGTTTATGCCATACCTGCCGTTCCGACAAAAGGAAGCTCTCGTTAACCCGAGTCAATGGTACCCATCTGATTTCATTGGTAATTAATATATTCGCTTCAGAATGTGACACTTACTACGCCATCTTCTGCTTTTGCTGCAACCAGGCTGTTAGACAGATCGTCTGCATCACTTCGCGGACGCCCTTTCTTGACATTTCACCAAAATACAATCGTAATAGCACTCCTCGCTTTGCGACAAATACGGCACTAAGGAACCTCCGAAAAGGCGTCTTATCGAATGATAAGCACAACGCTGGCCAGTTCGTCGCATAATTTAGTCTTCGACAATGCCCATGTCCTTGCATTCAATAGAAAGACACTTTACCGTTCGAAGTGAGGACGGCAGCAGTTAATTAAATTCACTTTAATTGCCGATCTGCCGCACAGGTCTTCTGGCGACGCATCAATGCAACGTGTAGGGACGCGCAAGAATAAATCATCGCTAATTTTGGTTCAATTGGGTCAGCACTGCAACACTGCACATTCGCAACAGGTTCTGTGTGAATAACCAAAAGACCGTCTTTGCTCTAAGCCAAACGAAATGCCTCATGGCAGCAAGTATATTTGTTTCCTCGAGTCATGTTCGGAGTCGTGGTGGTCGGAACTATCCCTGCTTCGAGCACACCACTTGTGACATCTTTCTTTAAATAAATTGAAGGGCAAAGCGCTGCTTTTGGGGGATTTTGGTTTGAAATTCGGCTTAAGGACTCTGATGTAGCAGGTTCCTCCTCTTCCCTACTTCCGCCCTTGCTATTCGAAGTCTGAATATGCTTCGGCATCTTCATTATAGATAAGAGAAAGAGTACAGAGGGAGAGTTTAGGACGGGGATGCGTGGTGTTCTTGGGAGTGACTACGCCGCTCTGCAACCAGGTTCAAAATGTCGTCCTACCTCTGACCTACAAATAACATTTAAAATATTGTATCTGATTGAATGGAAAGAGATTTGCGACAGGAAACAGGAATGCGATTTAGGCATGCTTGAATAGACTGTCATGTGCCTTTAGCCTTAATTTTGCAAATCCGATTACTTAACTTCTTAGTTATCAACCGCCTTGTTAATGTTTACTGAATGACTCCAAACATGACTTGTCGCCCAACTGTAGACAACCCTAACTCACACTCGAGTGACTAAGTACAAACCGTCTATTCATTTACTCCAGACACTGGCACCAGGAGCTGGACATCTGTGGCTGCAATCTACTTCGGTCTGATGTCCCACTTCTTAGTGCATTTACTCAAGAGCCAGGTTCCATTTTGGAAGCGAAGAGCCCGAATCCAAATTCCATTTTAATTTTTTCCACGCTGACACGATTATTTTGCAAAATATAAAACAATTTAATGTTTTAGGTTGGTCAGGTTGGTCAGATCCTACCGAGTAAATGCTGCCACTTTGACATCCATTGTTTTATGTCTCAGTGCTAGATATCAGCCATCAAGTTCTTCAAAGCCCGATAGTTAAAATGCACTCTACAGTGATGACGTGGATTCATTTCATGAACTCAGCTATGCCAACGCATGATCGTCCTCTCTGCAACTTTATTATATCTCCTTGACTCCACTAAAGTCCATTTTATACAAAGTTGGAAGGAATGATCCTTGTTAGCAAATAAATCGTCTGTCTCCAGTCATGTCCAGAGACCGGTCCAACCAGAATTTCGGGTAGGCATAAGGAGGCACAGCGATCAGGGTTACCGCTGCTTTGTGTACACCTCCTTTACCCTCCATCCGAAAACTCTGCTCTCAGGGACTTCTGATTAGTCCTTCGTCTTAAAGCTTCTCAGCCAAGGTGATCGGTTATTTAACAGAGAAGAGGAATGCGATTTACGCAACTGTTGAAGTTTTGTTGGGATTCAGGATTTTGTCCGTCGAAGCGATTGGCAGCCCTAACTCAGCTATTGGGCACAAAAGAGTTACATGGTTACATTTCTTTTCCAAGTACTTGCTCTTAAAATGTGATCAAATTTACCTGTAAAATGACAATTCAGTTCAGCGCAAATTATCAGAATTGTGGAGTAGGGCATTGTTTCAATTCATTGTGCATACTATGCGTCACATGATATTCCACGACCCTTTCCACGCAACTGAACACCGCAAATGGGACATCTTCCCACACGCATTCTGCAAGTCGATTTTCCCTTGTAAGATTTAATTACGAGGAGGCTGGATTGCAGATATCGTGAAATGAACAAAGAAGCACTAAATGAGATTCAGATGGATGAAGAGGTGAGGCGAATAAAGTTGAAGGGCGAAGAGTTGGGTGTTGGCATAGCTCACTTTACTGCATAAACCCATATCGTTGTTGGAGCAATAACTTCACTCTTCTTCTCGTGACTTCTGTTGAAGTGTGCTTTATTCGAGACCATGGAATGGGACCGAGCACAGCGGCCAGCACTGAGAGATGACGAGAGTGTGAAACAGAGAGGCAATTTTAAAGGTATATGAATGTGGTTCTGCCTTCTGATGCCTTTCGCTGAGTGCCCCGAGGCATCGGACATGCATATGTGAGCGCCTAAGTCAAGTGAAAATGGTAATGTGTCTGTTTGGGTTACATTTAACGCGTCAATTACTGTCTGTTCTGATATGCCTTATTTGTAGCAGCGAGAGTTGTGTTAAAATGTCAATGAAGAAATATGCTGTGCTCTTTATGCTGCATTTGGGAATTGAAGGATGTCAAAATCATTCCGCAATAGCTCTTCTATCTGCACTTCTCTCAATGAGGCATGACGAAGTTGTTGAATCCATAGTCGGTTACGGAAAGCAGGGTTGTTTTCCTAGAACCAAACAAATCATAAGGAATCCTAATTTCAAAAGTCCACTTCCTGTAGTCACAAATTTAGCGTCCACTTTGATATTTCTGCAATTTCTACATTCAAAGCCTTATACTCGTTTGTTTTAACCAAAGCTAGTCCTTCCGTCAGCTCCTCTGCGGTGTGGGTTTCTGGCCAATGCCTTCTTTTTGACAAGAGTCAAACGCGATTGCAATTAGAAAGGTGCTGTCAATACCCGACGTTGCGATCGTACACCTCTCATTCATTGTCACCGCTTTCATCTAGACTAGAATGCGCTGAAAATGTTTTAATCATAGGAGACGCCATTTTCTGTGCTCACGTCACGACAGTAAATGCGTGGCAGCAAGTCTAAGTGTGGAGTTGGGGAATGAGAGAAATCAGGTTCTTTGGTGCGCTTTTGCAAATCAACACGACCATCCCTCTTGGTCTCCAGACAGCATGTCGTTGTGAACTGGAATGTCTTTTTATGACACGTTCAGAGGGCGTGCATACAATACCGAAAGTCAACAAGATGTTTGTAGTGGTTCGGCAACAAAGTCTTCAACATTGACGCGGACGAGTGGAAAGTAGATTTAATTGGGTTCGCTCCCCTTCAAAATATTAGCTACGATTTGCGGTAGTGCATGGAATGCTTTGAGTCGTTGCATCGCTCCATTACTTTCCATTGGGCGGTTGGAAGTGTTGAGCACTGCAAGCAAAGACGCAGATGGCGCTTGAGGTGGTCGAGACGTGAAGAGCTCAGGTATTTAGTGTATCCTTTTTACTAGATGCACATTATCCACAACTAATTGTCCCAGAGGCAAACAGCAGTGCTGAACCAATGGTGGTGATGTGGTGGTAAAAAGCTGAAGAATTACCGAGAGCACTGAGTGGCAGATGAGGGAGGTATGTGGTCAGAAATGAAGCGGCGCAGGTGCTGCGTAGAATCTAAGCTCTTGCCATCTGGTGTGCTTGCTTACGCTTTCATTTTTAGTTAAAGCTAGAGTGGCATTTAAGTGTACTTTCATTGTCATCAATTTGTGATTAGGATAAAGCCTAGACCTGCTTTCGTTCAAAGTTCTTTGTTGGGAACTTAGGAAGAAGTATGTTGCAAGCACCAGCATAACGACCAGAGAACGATAGGGCGTAATAGGCAAAAGCGAACTGAGGCGATGCATAGAGAGAAATGCCTATGGTAGGTTTTGTGAAATGAAAGCAGTAGGAAGAAGAAAAACAATCAAAAATACATGTCTGGATGGTGTATACTCATTCTCATTTCATTACCTTCCCCGCTAAAGTAGTCGGTTGGAATTTTGTGCGTTCTACTTTGCTATACCAGTCGATGCATCCAAATGATTTCTTTCTTAGTGCACCCTTCGAATAAGCTTTCCCAAATCTTTTGATTTGGTAAATGCTGCCCATATTGCCTAATACTCTGCTTGTAAGTCAACCCACTCCCGGTCATGCAAATGCTGTACATCGAGTTTGATACCTGTTTCTTTGCTATAGAAGGGTCCATTTTCCTAGAAATCCATCTCAAATCGTTGAAATGCTTTCGCCATGCATTCAGAAGCAACAACTCTAAAACATTGGATTCCACATTGCCTTTCAAATGCACTCGTCTTTCGCTGGAAGGTCACTGTTTTGATTGAATAAATTTTTTGCCATCCACAACGATTAGAATGACACGGTGAAGACCCACACCTTGGTGGACTACTATACTTCAGGCTCTGTTTGAATATACTCATTCAAAGTTCTGATGACTGTCTGTGACACAAGTGAGGGCTATGCGATGAGATGCTGTGAAGGCAGTTGGCATATTCCTCAGGTCCTTCCGCCTCTATGCCTGATTCCAATTTCGCCCAGCAGCTTTGATTCCCCTACCAGATCGGTCGTTATTTTGGGTTAGATCAAGGGAGGAGCACGACGACTTAGGGGCGGGAGTGAATAGCATAGTTGTTGCGATTGACGTAGATCTCCTTTGACCAGGATGTTTGGCATATCCTTACCAAAGTACACGACTGGATGTTGTTGTAATGAGTTGTTTGTGTACTGGGAAGAGCCTCACGAGACTACTACTTTTAATCATTAGTGGTTAATTCGATGCAACAATTTTGACCAAATGAAGACAAAGTGTAGCAAGACATGATGACCTTAAAAGGCCCTCTCCATGTTGAATATTTCCATTGATGCAAAATCCAAAATGATATAGCTAATATTCATCAAAATCTTATTCAAAGTGGTATGAAGCTATGTTTGAAGGTTGCCAAATGTTTTGGAATGGGAGCTCATGCATCGCCGTGATGCAAACTTTACTTGTCGAGTCAAAATGAAAGTGTTGCCCACTTAGTTGATCGTATCCTGGCAGACTAGACAAAGTTGTCACTTTAAGGTCTGAGTGTTTGCTGTTGTTATTGCTAAACTGTTTTTACAATTATCTAGACTGTCAACAAATCACCTTCCCAGATAGGCTAGTTTCAATGCAAACCTATTAACCTCCAAAGAAGAGCGTCCAAATGCCTAAAAGTAAGAAGCGCTCTTTAAATTTTTGATTATTCTACAGGTAGGTTTCCTCCTAGCGAATGAGGAATCCAATGCAGTCAGTGCTAGTCCTTTGCGTTTATGTGGCGTGGTTCATAATTGGGATTTGTGAAGTAGACTTACGACAGCCCTGCGGACCATCGAAACGTGTAAAGCAAAACCAACATTTGGTTACAGTTGGCTTGAAGACAGCACACCCAAATTAAACGGCAGTACACACCTAGAAATGTTTGCCCAAAACAGTAAAATAATGTTTGACAGCAAGAATTTGAGGGTGGTGGTAATTGTAACCAACAATACGTAAAGACACGAAGGTCGTGTGTTGAATGGTGGCATTACAATTTTGACCTGTTGTGTATCGCTCATAACATTTCAAAGAGGACAAACAACAAAAAACAAGCAGGATGTGTCTTCAATGTGGGGATCCTTAGTGGCGATCACAGGACTGCTGCGAGAGGACACGCACTTTGGTTGACCTCTTGAAGGTCAGGGATGGTCACCTACCTCACGCGAACCATTTCCATCTGTGTGCAGACATTGTTAATTACGGTTGTTACTAAGGTTTCTCCATTTCGACACTGCGACATCTAATCCGTTTCGCTGTATTTCATCATTTAGGCTTAGTCAAGTGCTCTCAAATAGCCTCAAGCTGCGACACATAATTACACCACGTGGTGCTACTTATTTTATGAAATGAGTAGTCTGTAGACAGTTCCAAGCAGTAGAAATGCGAGCGAAGGAGCCATTTGCTGGGGTAACCTCACTTTCTCGGATCAAAACAATCATGGACAGAGCGTCACACTGCAGGCAATTTCGTGCAGTTAAAGTGGATGACGTAACAAAGAAGGCAGCAAATTGATGAGTGTCTCTGATTACCCACGGATAAGCGCCACAAAATTTGTGCAAAATAAAAAAAAGAAACAGAAAAGACGTCTATCTAAACCAAAATCCATTTTTCAATTTAAACACAACAAGCGCATTATTTTTCTCCAAAAATAGACATTTTACAGTTTTTTAGAATAAAAGGTAAATAGGATGCAATTCTGCCGTATGCAAATCACTCGATGTAGATCACCTTCCTCCAATCCATTATATAACCAGTACGTGTGACCTTTTCAGAGAAGAAAAGGCCTCAAGCACTATACCTACTCTGACGATACAGAGTAAAATGTTTTAAATGTCGACGAGTAATGCCTAAAGGCAAAAGGCGAGTGTTTTGGAGCCTCATATTGATGGTGGGTTGCGTACGTGGAGTCGCTTGTAAGTCAGACACCAGAGCCTGCATCCATCTGACTTCACCCCGGCATTTAATGTCACACCAGAAGTTGGGTGCATTGAAACCACATCCTCGACATTAAGGAAGGTACACAAAGTTGGTACCGTTTCGATGTTCCAACACCTGAGGTTCTGTGTCTCCTCTTTTCATGCTTTGCTGGAAGTAGACGCTGTAGGTCAAAAGTACTGGGCATGAAAGGAAAATGGGTGCAAGTTGAAGACGCTGGGACACCTATTGCGCAATGACAGAATATGGCACCTTCTTTGCCAAGTGCAGGTGGTGGCTATCCTCAGTCCTCTCACCCATCGTCACTTCTTTAACTTCCACCTATTTTTCTCACACCGAAATTACTACTTTAAATGCGGTCTACGGTCGCAAAAGTGCGAGAGTTTGTCTAATACTTATAAACTTTAGCCGCCTTTTATGATAATAACATTGCTAAACAGAAGCATGAGTCAAGAATATTGATGGATTTATATGCTGAGATGACTTTGGTTTATGCTGCGCACAGACTTTTTGTGTATTTGGACAGATATCTCAACGATGACAGATGAAGCGAAATGAATGGACAACTTTTTCGCACAGTGGGTAACCGTCGAAGCATAAGTCATTGCAGGAGACAAACTAAATGCTAAATGAACTCACGGAGGGATGCCGACGCAAGTGCCAAGGACTGTATCAGGGTTGTATCAATAAGCATGCCTAACCGCACTTCGCTGCAACCAATCGTCTGTTCACCGGAAGTGGTGCATCCAAACCCACTTTATGGGTGAATTTCATTACTCAGTCGCATAATCAAGACAAGATGTGATGCCTATTTGTAGTCATTTGCATGCGCACCACCACCACCACCACCACCACGTCGAGTTAGAACATGGAATTTAAACGATTGCATTGCTTCGATAAGGGGCCAATAAGAAGATTATCTAATGACGTGCTCCTTCTCAACCATTAAAAACTGGCCTATAAAATTGAGAAAGAAAATGGAGGAAGAGTGTGGACAAGAGTGTTAATCCTGACAATATTGTATGTTTTTGCGAGTTGGAAAGGGGCTGCACGAAATGCATCTTCAAATTATGCAGCTACGCCAAATGCAATCACGACTCTCTGAGAATGTCTAGAATGTCAAGTGGAAACTCGCATACCATCATACATGTCTTTCGCCATTAGGGATTCCAAAACGGAGCACTGAATATTAATCACTTTGAATTATAACCTACTGATGGAATAATGAGTAAATGCGATTTCAAGCTGGGGGAAGAACTGGTGAATTTGCAAAGCTTCGAGGTTGTCCTGATACTATCACTTGATTTGTCTCATGAAGCGTGCAATTTAAAGGAGTAGCACTGTAAATAACCGCATTCGGTAGCAACATTCTGGGCTGTTGCGATGCCACACTTGCTATTGTGGCCGCCATTGGGTTGAGTCCTTTGATGCATCCCGATTCAGTAGGATCGCAGACAAAATGTAGCAAAATTATTGCCTCAAGTGTCATCACTCTCGGATTTAGTAGGTCATATACACTTTTATATGCGTAGGAATATAGCCATCTCAAAGCCCAACTGAACTCAAAATTCCCTGCTGTGAGTAGTCGCCTTACGTAAAATAATAGTAATGATACATTTTACGGTTTGGTTGAATCCCAATGATGAATTCATATCAAAGCCAGATCCCAGAAATAGCGCACAAATGTCGTAAAAGACAACTGAGGAATGCAAGTATGTCACCTACCTTTGTGCAAGCCATGGCGTAATTAAAGCTGCCTGTCTTTACTTCCATAAGCTAGTCACTTTGCACTCCTACACATCGACAGGTCTGATTTGTCTGAATGATGTCGACAACCGGACCCGCCATGCGGAGTTGGCACGTGAGGTGTGGCACAAGTCTCCTCTGGGGTGGTAAAGCAGATGACCCATCTCTTTCCTCCGATGAAACCGATCTCACTCAACTCCACCTCTCCCTACACCGTGGACTACTACCCTTCGTTGTTGCAGAAACTGCGACCGGGTGACCTGTGTGAGAGCAGCGAGCATGTAGTTTGTCAGGGAGGACGTCGACTAAACAGGTAAGTCATTTCGTTCTCTGGATTTGATTAGGTAATTCAACCCTCCCAGCAATAATTTAAACAGTTTCCCGCTAAGTATTGAAAGTTAGACATAAAGAGTTCATCTTTGATAATCGAATTATTGCAGAAGTCAAGTATAGTTAGCAGGTTCTGCTCTGGTAAGATGACTTAGTGTTCAGCAAGACTAGTGATCTAGGAGCACGCACCAGACTTACATGTTTTGCATCTATTTTTGGATGAAGCGTGCTTCAATTCAACCTAGGGCTATTACCAACTCAGAGTCTTGTGGCTGGAGACTGCGAGATAGCCAGAACGTCAGTTAAAGATAAATTTTTGTTAGTTAGAATGTGCTTGGAGGTTTTCTTTGAGCATAAAAGAATCAAAGGCAGTAGACGTTAGCTCCTTGCTTCCAGGTGGCAAAGTTGCCTCCCAACAGCCTTGCGGATTGTCAAAGCATGTCGGGCAAAGAAGACATTGGGCTACGGTCAGCTTGAAGATAGCGCGATCTATCTAACCACCAACACGCACCCCAGAAAAATGTACGCAAAATGTTAAAATAACGTGCAACTGCATGAACTCGAAATTAGTGACAAAGTCTGCCATCAATGCGTAAAACATTGGCAAGGTGTAATAAGTTTGTCTGAAGCAAAGACAGAAATGGAGACCTTGTGCGGAATGGCAGTAAGAAACTTCTGATAAAGCAAACAAACAAAGAGATGGTGAATTCAGTGCATAGATCTTTGATGTCGATCATACGACTACATCAGGAGGGTGGTGCACATATATGTGCATGGTGCTTGACCTTCTGGAGGTCAGGGATGGCCACCAGCCTTACACAGTTCATTTCCTACTGTGACTGTGCATTGCTAGGTTTGTTGGTAATTTCCTTGGTTCCACCTTCAAAGATTCATTTGTGTTTTTCTCACCAAATCCAGTGAATTCGTCAGCTTGCTGGCACACAGGTTTCTTGTACAGCCGACCAGCTGACGTATATGAAACGCCATTGTATTTAATAGGAACCCATCAGTTCCCAACGTTGCGATCGCACACCTCCTATTCATCCTTGCACCTTCTTTGAAACGAACTGCAGTGTAACTGTTTTACTGACAATATGCGCCATTTTATGTGCCTGCGTCACGAGACATTCACACCGGTAGTAAATGCGTGGCAGGAGACTCAACTGTGGAGGAATTGGGTTAATGGTTTGTGTTTGTCGGCTTCTAGACAGTGTGTCATCGTATAAAGGGGCATCTTTTTGCGTCACATTTAGAGTGAGGGTACACAATACCTAAATTTAGCAAAAGGATTGTGTGAATTCCATTTTATGTGCTTACGTCACGAGTTATTCACACCGGTAGTAAATGAGTGGTAGCAAGTCCAAATGTGGCGTTGTGAAATGGGAGAAATCACTTTCATCAACCAATGGTTTCAGCCCTGTTGGCCTCAAGACAGCACGAGAATGATGCACGCATTAAAGTGATGTGTGGGGAGAAACGTTTGTGGTGGGGTTTGGGAATCGAAAGTGGTAGAAAGTTGAGAACGATCTACAGTCTTCCCTGAAGGGTTTTCGCAATCGGTCATGTCGTGTATTACAATTGATGCAACACGGTAAAGCGTCTTAACGCTAGTAGAATACTGAATGATTTGTTCTTTTTAACACACTCATTCACAGTTCTGGTTCATGTTTGTCGCACGGATGAGGAACATTGCGACACGGTGCTGTGAAGGCAGTTGGCATGTCCTTTACCTGCAATTTCACCTGTAGCCTTGATTTACCAACTAGATCAGAAGTTAATTTTGACCGACACTTAGAGGGAACACGATGACTTGACGGTGGAATTTGCAAATGCTGTGGAGAAGTGTGTGTAAAGTGAATGAAATAGCCGTTACGGTTTTCGTAGTTTTCCTTCAACCGAGAAGTATGGGATATTCTCATTACAGTACAAACCTGCACACTGTTGGTATGCGGTCTTTGCGCTGATATTGTGGCATTAAAGCGGAGACATGCATCGTTTCTATGAAGGAAGTCACGACACTACTACTTTTATCCACTAGTAGCATAAAGCAATGCAAGCATTTTGATCGAGTAATGGAAGTGACAGGGCAAGATGACTTTTAAACAAAGGCTCTCTCCGATCCAATTATTTCCCTTGATACCAAATCTAGAGCGGTGTGGCTGATATTCATTGAAATTTCATTCAGAATTACAAAGAGACCATTTCTACGTAGTTAAGAACTTTGAAGCAGGAAATTACGCATCTGAGGCAAACTGAAGGTCTTACCTTCCATCCGATTGCCGAATCCCTCAGTCATGACAGTCACGCCATCAATGCATAAAGAAAAGGCGACGTGACAACCTATCAACCTCCCGGATGATGTAGTTTCATCACATGTATTTACAGACAACATTCTGAAGCGTGTAAAGCCTTCACCATCTGCCCTCAGAGCATCATGATACAAGTCGACGAGTCGTACCGCACACATGCATCAACACTGTGAACGAATGTGCTGAGAAGGAGTCTGTTATTCAGTAGTCCAATAAGTGGACCACTTCGCCGTTTTGTCCCACTTGTCGTAGGATACGTAGCACATGCACTTTTGCCCAAATTCGACCCCAACACTCACCAGCCTCAGGGAATGCGTAGTTAAAGCACGTTGTCGTCTCAGAAGTTACCGTCTCTCCCAAATGCTTTCGCACCCTTTTATTACAAATGCATAACAATGAGCCCACTATGCAAGTACGCGAAGTCTAAGTAAGCAGGAGACATTAAAGTACTTTCTCACATAAGACGCACTCTCAGAGATGAAATGTGGGAGAAGTGATTGCTCCTGAGTGGGCTCACACACCTTCGCACTGATGTGAGATGAATGATAAAAGGATAGGCCTTTGCATAGTAAGATGGAAGCCATTCCACAATTGCTTTTACAATCCGCATTGCATGGTCTACATAGCTGCCTACACGCCCTCACCCATTCACATTGGTGGCAATTCTGGTTCGTCTACATCCATGCATTAGTAGCTTCTACTCCAGCCGAAGCCAAATGTACTTGGAAAAGACGTCCACTGGTAGAAAGAAGTCGTGTAAGAAGAAGCTGGGAGTTGGATACAAAATGCCACGGTTGCATCTGTGTCTTGCTACATTTCTGATTTGCGATGCAAGATTTAATGTCACGTTCAGCCGGTAGGAAAGTGAATCAGTTGATTTGAAATGTTTAGAGAAGGATGGTTTTGATGTCAAATGCATGTCCTACCAGCATCTGCTATAGCATAAGAGTTAGGAAAGCTAACCGAAATGTGTAACATTGATTTAGAATAATGAATAGCGAAACGCAGCGGGATGCACACAACATCAAACGACTACTTCATCAGGAAAGAGAACAAAACTTGTGGCGCAGTCAATTTACTTAGTGTCATCATTATTGTAAACAAAATATGTCTTAAGTAATGTAAAGAAGGGAAAGGATTGGCGATTGGAAGGCGAAGGGTGAGTGGCTTTCGTGTGTGGATGCGTTGAGAGGACTGTCACGTGGAAGGCTCTCTTCGTGGCATTGGAATTTGACGGTTTTCAGTCTAGTGGTTTCGCCTACGCCTACGCCTTCGCCTTTCGAATTAAGCACATCAGAATAGAGTGCTACTGATGCATTAATTGTGAGTCATGACGCTGATCCCCATTCCTACTTGACTAAGGTACTCAGCTAATCGCAGCAGTACGTGCCAACCTATTCATCCACATCCAAACAAGCCTCTCCACCTCACCACCGTGTTCTCTCCTCCTGCTGGCTTCTTGTGCTCAGGTTCATTTTATAGTCATGGTTCGAGTACACTTTGATGTGAATCACGAGGAAGTGAATATATTGCTCCACAGACAATATGTGTTTATACAGTGAAGTCAGCTATGCCAGCAAATGACTGCCCTGCCTCCAACATTACTCATCACCTTCAAGGTGATGAGTAGTACATTCTCATCCTCATTCACATTTGTTTGGTCACAAGTTTCGCTGCATAGACATAACCAATCTCTAATGGAATGACAACAATGCCATTGAATGGCAGCATATTTTGTAAAAATGCTGCATGGCCTCCGATGCAAACAAATGCCCTTTTCCTGTCAACCTTGTGGGGCGAAACTCAAGTGGCACGGTCACTGTGATGTAAGGCTTCTCAAATGGGTGTTTGTAGTGCCACAGGTTTTAGCAGGCATTGTGCAATACCTAGCATCCTCCACTAATTCACTTCGCCCCGTCACTGGCATCGCTATTGCATAACCGTTTGCACCAACGCCTCCGATATAGGCAGACACTTGAAAGATCATCATCCTAGTAATATTCTACAAATTTATTCTCTAGAGAAGGGTTTGTAAGTTGTTGTCATACCTGCCGTTCCGTCATGCTTGACGAGTCCTAGACTACAGCTATGGGTTCGGCAGAAAGACAAAAGGAAGCTCTCGTCACGTCTTCTGCTTTTGCTGCATCCAGGCTGTTAGGCAGAGCGTCTGCATCACTTTACGGATGTCCTTTCTTGGCATTTCATCACAACACCATCGTGGTAACACCCCTCGCTTTGCGATAATACGGCACATGTGACCTCCGAAAAAGGCGTCTTATTGAGGGATAAGCAAAATGCTGGACAGTTTGTCTCATAATATAGCCTTTGACAATGCCTGTGTCCCTGCATTTAATAGAAAGACGCTTTGCCGTTCGAAGTGAGGACCGCACAGGACATTTGGCAACACATCAATGCAAAGCTTGGTGACGCCTCTGTGTCCATGTGGCATGGTTCCTACATGAGGTTTGTGAAGCTGACTGCTGATAGGATTGCAGAACAAAGTAGACATTCATTTGCGATCGGCACGAGGTCAGCACAGTCCATTTAAACACGAACACACGCATTAAATTGCGCACAAGAAGGTAGAATAAAGTGCAACAAAGAAACAGTTACTTCAATTGGGAGATTTTTATACCAAACACACAAGTACGGCAGGAGGGTGGTGCGTGCGATTGCGCAAGTTGCTTGACCTTCTGAAGGAGGTCAGGGATGGTATCCAGCCTCAAGTATATCATTCCCAACTGTGCGCAGACGTTGCTAAATGGGGCGCCTACTACAACAACAACATCAACAACTCACGATCATCTTTACTAACATTTCAGAAGCTTGCTTGTCAACTCTGTTTTTGTTGGCTACTTTATTGTATATTAATTTGGGAACCGCAAATAACCTCAATTTGCAGCAAATAATTATACGAAACTCTGTTGCTTAGTCCATGAAGTGAGCAGTACGTGTGCAATTTAAGCAGCACTTATGCATAGTGAGGAGGGCTTTTGTTGGAGCAATCGCACACTTACAAGTGTCAGCAATCATAGCTGGGATGTGACTCGTCGGCCATAACGTAGCGTCAAAGCGCATGAAGAAAACAAGGAGGACAACTTTCTCACGAGTGTTCCTCGCTTCCCACCAACAAATGCAACAAAATCTATTCAAAATATCAACAAAAAATATGGAAGGCTCATTGGATGCATACGCTTAAAACTTGAGAAATCATTGTTTCGTTTAAGACTTTCGAAGTTCCTATAATCTAAAAAGGAACTTAAACACATGTGGTTGTGCGTTCATCATTCCCTTTGGAGTACCTTTCTCTCTTCGATCAAAAAGAGCTGCATGTATGCCCTTATCAGAAAAGATGCCGTGTAGGCACAATGTGTTGGGTTTGAAAAGGCCACGAGCAATCCCTGACTAATAAATGAAATCCACAATTGTTGTTGACTCGAAATACCTAAGAATGCGAATAGCATAATCGCAGCTGCTTATATTTCAATGCAAGCCAAGATGCAGTAGACTGCAGATCCGTAATCGCCGTCCAAGCTACTTTACCTCCACATCCTCGACATTCAGACATGGTGCACAAAGTTGGCAGTGCAACTCTGTTTTAACGGCGAAGCTCCTGCCACTCCTCTTTCGTGCTTCCTCAGGAGTAGGTCTTAATGCCAGATTAAGTCACATCAATCAATCAGCTCAAATACATCATTCGCCAGAAGCAATGCCTCAGAGGTGAAGCGGTAAGAACAATCATTCACTCATCTGGTACTTTGAACAGTACCAACATTTAGCACCTCATTCGTAAGCTATGCACTAACGAGCAATACCCACATCCGAGGGCCTGCTTCACTTGTTTGCGTGGCATAAAATATGCAGGCTAGATGAGGAGGCCCTGATTCCACTCTCCTCCTCTGATATGCCAGCAAATCCTGGTGTGTCATTGGACATTCCCACCGAATGACTTCTGTAATGCCTAAGCTTTGCCATTATTTGCAATTATATGGACAAAGAATGCATACACATGCACCATTGGTGTGATGAGACAACAAGAAGTAATTTGCGTACTCTGGTCAGAATGGTATGCTTTGGATTTCGCCATTGCGTTGTTAAGGTGTGAGTGACGCCAAGTTACACAAATTGCATCCCACGGACATTTCATGCACTGTTTGCACAACTCAGGTTGGCACGTTGTCCATGAGCAGTGAGTGGGGCCGAAGCATGTCTCGGTTGTGGATCGATGGGGTGACGTGTCCAGGCGGTGCTAACTCGCCACCGAAGGGTGGGACGGCTCATCGACTCAACTTGAAATCAGTCATGCTGCAGGAACAGCCACTTCTCACCTACGGCAACCTTCAGGTGCACTTTACCTCATTCTCACGCCTAAGCATAAGGAAATGACAGAGGTAAGAACGCTTACAGATCTGACATTTAAAAGTTACTTCTGCTGTTGTTTTACGGCCCAATATCAACATTAGTCTAAATACACCATGGCACGTGCGTGGACAATGCCAACTGCAAATACGCAAGGACTGCCTATGGAATGGCCTTCTGTCTTATCAAGTTAATGGCTCGTAGCGGTGAAATAGGCAGCGGTATTGATGCCATAGTTGCCGCAAGGCACTACTCTGCGCACAGGATTATAAGTTTCCATGTTATTGGATTGCAGCCCCTATAGTCGGATAAAGGGGAGTCAGATAGGTGTTGTTGATGCGCGAATGTCAGACCAGGTGATACGGCGAGAACCAATTTGCTGTCACCTCAGTGGGGTCACTCGGACACCCCCTCCAAGGCGCAATGTATTTAAGCCTCGGCGCATCTACCACGCCATCAATCTACGCTAGCGTCTCGCGCCAACGGTGGGTCCTAAAGGCCAACTTATCTTTTTCATTTATTATTATTGTTTACATCTCCTTAGTAATTTGGCTATTTCGCGCTATTATATTTCGCCTATTTGAACTTCATATAACCGGAAATGGCATTCTTTCTTGAAAACATAGGCTCAAAACAGCTCAAGTCGCAAAATTACCGAACTTCCCTTTGAATTGGCGTTACAAATTTGCCAATATCTCAACGGTTGTGATCTGGTCAATTGTTGCATGGCTATTCCAAGATGGAGGGCAATACCTTCAATGCCGAAGTTCTCCACTGTCCTACATCAGCAGATTAACATGTGGACCTGGCTTGACAAATGTCTTCTCCAAAAGCTTTCTCCTCAATCTGCGCCAAATTCTTATCGAAAGGCACTGCAAGCTATCATATATTACAATGCCCAGCTTGAATCCCTCCAACGCACTTTAACAGAGCTGCCGCAGATGCGAGACCAAAGACCTGTACAGCTTTGGCTGTTCAGAGACCCACACCTGGCTTGGCTGTCGCCACGTGAATTCACAATTTGCCTACATCCGCCAGAGCTATTCCTTCTCAGCCGTCATTCATCTATAAATTTTTTAAAGAGCACAAATGGTGTTGCAAACGGCAGGCTTATCTTTGTAACAACTTGTGTCGAAGGCAGCATGCATACGATGGACCGATGCATTTCTCCCTTCGAGTATATGGATGCGCCTGACTACTGCGACTGCTTCATATATGCGGTGGATCTCTCGCACTTCTCCAATCATGATCTTACTATCACCCTACAATCCCTCGAACCTCATCAGATGCTACTTATCGTAGTTTTTGTCAATGGGCTCGTGGATAAGTCAACTGAGATGAGTTGTCTCATGAAATTCCACCAGAACATTGCACAACACAACAGCCATCTCCTCGCCACCATGCAAACCAAATGGCGGCTATGTTGCATCAAGAACTTTAATCCAACCTATACCGACTGGAGCGATCTGTTGAATTGGGGTCTCTACGACGTGCTCTCTCAAAGAATTGAGAATGCTCAAGTTGATGACTCTGCCCACCCCATGTAATTGCATCCTCTACGTATGCAACACAGATGGTGTGCTTTTATACCCTCGTTTTTGGTACTTTTGGTTGGGTGATTTGATAAGGGTGAATTTGGAAGCTCATGCAAATGCCAGTTTAAAAACGGCTCTAGCAACGTTATGGCAAAATGTCTGCAGGAACTGCCTTAGCATTGCAAATTGCCTATTCCCTGAGTTCTGGGAGTTCTGATCGTTGTGCTCGAGTGGTTTTGCAATTAGCAATAGGGAAATGCAAATAACTGTATTAAATGACTAAGCATCATGTGTCCAGTGTTGGCAGCTTCTCCGATTACCTACCGCTTAAGGAGTAAGATGGATCAGTTTGGTAAGAGAGAGCAGATTACGCCACATGCTTTAGGTTGAAGATGAATGCCACTAGAAATCACCCTGACTGAGATTGCGTTGTAGTCATGTTCTCAGTGTTGGCGTGATTAATTGAATTTGCTCCGGATGTACTTTGCGAGTGTTTAGTAAGTGTAGCAATGGCATTGATGGGACCTGTTGTCGCCAAACTGACATCCAAATAGGGTAGTTTCCTGCGTATGCGAAACCGGAGAGTAGAACTCGCAAATTAATTGCATGACTATGGTGCAATAGAAGTCACTGACTATGGTGAATGAAATTAACAAGCCTCAGTTATGCTTAGATATCACAGTTAGCGACAGGAGGTTCACAGCACTTTTTCTGCTGTAGCTCTGCACCCAAATTCAATGGAGATGAATATTCCATTACGGCCGCTAAATAAAGCTCATGAACTAATACTTAGACATTAAAACGAGCTCATAGAACACGTCAATAAATGGGTTTGAGACTACCTGCCATGAGTCAACTGGAAGCGAAGCCGTAGTACACATCGCAGGGGTAGTCTTCATGTTTAGTCTCTCAGATATGGCCAAACATCTTGAGAATATCTGCACCTTAATAATAAGATTGCAAAGTGAGCAAGTGTGTGGCAATCTTTATCATGTTCCTCGAAGCTACGTGCCTCGTGTGATTGCCTTTACCTAGCGCGTTAAACGATCAGGTCATCCCAACATCACAAGCCTTCACCGACTGAGTTAATCGCTGTTGAATGACTTGGAACAAACAAAATTGTGGAGAAGTTGAGTACTCAAAGTCCTAACTGCAAAGCTGTTGGTGGTGCGATGGACATTAATGCCCCTACGTTCAGCAAGACCCTTCGATTTTGTCCCATAACTGAGCTCCCAACTTATCGTATCATGTCCCACAATGTATCCATACATCAGATCCCGAAGATCTCGCTGTCCAAATATGTTTATTAGAGGACACAAATACGCCCAGAAGACCACTGCTGCAGCATAGGTTAACCACACAAAGCACTTCGCCCACCCTCAACCTACGGTCCCGTTGCTTGCTTTTCCACTTTATCCAGCCTGTGCAAAAGTGGGAGGAGATCAACTTCACCCTTTCATGAAACTCGTTAGTTCGATTCCTATTACTACTGAAATACGGAAGTTACTTAACACTGAGACAGCAGTTGATTGCTGAGCATGCTACTTCAGAAGAGCGACTACTTTTTGCGTTTATTGAATGACCGATTCCATGAGGAGTAAGTTTTGCTGTGTGGATGGATTTGTAGCAGAATGACTACAGTCTGGTCAAGGAAAGAGTTCAATTCTGATAACTTGGTGAGGGTTGTGGTACCAACCAAGACAAAGACAAATGCGTGTTGGCCGCAGGTTGTTCCGCCATGTAGGAAGTGACCAAGTGTGCCCAGGGTTGCAAGTCACTGCAAACTTCCGGGTCCGCTAGTCGCAGTCACTGAGACACAGTTTAATTGGGTCTGTTTGGTACCGGCATGCCATCAGGCATAATCACTCTCAACCTTGAGGTTAATCAGCACATTCAAGTAAGCGCTGCTGAGTTTTCGAACGTCGTGTATAACAGCATCGAAAGAGTCCGAACGAGACAGACTTCGTTTAATTGACTTAATGATGCCCTTAATACCACGATACAGTTCCTCATAGCATGTGCTGCAAAACTTACCAAAGGTCTTTGTCATTTTGATTACTCTTATTATTATTATTTTTATTATTATTACTGTCCAGACACCGTCCGTGAATCGCGGGAGAGATTTACTGCACTCGGTGCATTCAGTTTATGGTTCTGTACCCAGTTGCGGACTGTACGAAGCGTCGCGTCATTTGCAAAATATTCTGCCTCCTAGCTTCCACTTTCCAACTGCCATGAAAAAGGCTGGATCAATTTGTCCAGTGTCTCAAACTAAAACTATCCATTCGATCATGCTGTCTCCTTAAATGTTAAGAATGGGCAAACGATAAAAACCCCAACCAAATATTTGGTTATATCGAAAAGGAAATGCTCTACAATTATTGAGGGAAAAAAGTATTCTCTTTGACAAATGATCGTGCGAATCAACACATTCGCAATCAGGCTTTGGCTTCGCTAATTTATTAGCATTAGTAAGTTTATTTCCAGTCCACCATCCTGATTGTCGTTAGTATGACAGTTCAATAAGACTTTAAATACCCTTTGGTTACGCTTTAGACCTGTTTGCCACAAGGCCACGTATTAGGCACCAGAGCATTCTGGCGCCCATTGTTTGCTGATTACTGTACATTGCCATGCACTTCATGCATTGGCAAGTGAAGAGAGTCCTCCATGTGAGGAAAGCCCAAAGATACACTTTGCCTTCAGTGCTTTGCAAGCCACCGTTCCGCCTTCATTGTTCCTCTTCCCTCTTTATGATGCTACTCGTGATAGCAGCGCGTCAAGCATTCCTTACACTTGTCAGTCCAAAGAATTCAAATAAAGCACACCAATGTGAGCTCCTTCCAACTGATCCATCTTGCTCGGTACCAGCCACATAAGGCATTGCTTTAACCTGACGCTATGCACCGTCGACTGAAGAGCAATTGATGGCCGGACGACCGATGTTAGTCACTGCTCTTACGCAAATTCGGAGTTTGCCTGCATGGGTGGGATGACTGGGGATCACGACAGGACAGGGGTCAGTAGTTCGAAAGGCAAATGTGTTTAAAGGTACCATGGGAGTTGCTGCTATTAAGTCTAACATTCCTGTGAGATTTCTATGTAGTCTAAATGACTGAATGTTTCTTTGCCTAAAATTACTCACAGAATACCCAAAAGAAGTAAATATTATCAATTTCTGTAGTGTCAAGCACTTTGAAATGCTACCTAATGTACTACCTCACATTTGCTAACTCCACTTTTGCGAGTGGCACTCCTTGATTCCAAAGCAAACTTTCGCCAGATATGTGAGCGCTAGAGATCGAGAAAGAACAGCTAAGAACAGTTTCTCGAAATCAACAGAGACAGCCAATGCCTGTTTCGTTGACAAGTTGACAGTAACTCTTTGGTAAAGCGCGACGAACAGGAGAATGCAACCAAGTAGTCGCTTAAAAGCAGCAACTATGAACGGTTCTGAACGTCTGCATGTAGACGTTTCTGCACCACATTTTTATACAATAGTTAGGTGGACAGTGAGGGCCTTTGGCCAGAAATGTACTTCCATTTACAAGACGGTAACAAATCTTCATTACACAGTTTACTGCGCATTTCAATACCATGCAATTAGCTTAAAAATGACTGGCGGGTAGGGCAACAAAGATAGCCTGTGCATAAATTGCAACAGTTAATCGAAATGCCGCAATACATCCTCGGCAATGTAGAGGTTCAGATTAGTTAGCTGCATGCAAACATTGATGTATTCGTTGGCTTTTTGCAATCTAGTAAGAATTGTGCATGGGTTTCCTGCTTCTCATTCCTAACCTCCTTTACACTATTCAAATACCGAACTCAAATTTTTCTCACTGATCCATCGCCATGCTGGAAACATTTACTGTTTGTGAATACCAACACAGTTCTTTATTTACCTTCGTTTCCATCTCCTGCATTTTTACGTACCTTGCTCACCTTTTGACTTGTAAGACTAATGCCGAAATGTGCGAAGACCTACACATGGAAACCACAAATCAGGGCACCAAGAAGAATACTTGCTACGTGAAGCGCTCGCATGTCTCCTCTCCGTTTCGTCTTATTGCACGTCTTCCTGCGTAGCGTTAAGGCAATTCGTCAGCCGAGCCTAATTTTAGGGTGATTTTCAAGCGGCACTTTCAGTTGTCGCAGTTATTTACAAGTCCAGGCAACATATTAGCAAGGGACCATTGCAGCCGTGAATGCACAAAAAACCCTCATTCCATGCGGGTAAGCCTATGTCGAATCCATTGGATTCGATTGCCATTCAATTAGGACTCCAAGTAAAAGGCAACAACCCAAGAGCACAATGAAGTTCAGCCTGCTGGGAGGATCATGCACATTTGTGCTTTGTGCTGTTATTGCACAGTAAACCTATTTACTGAGGTCACTTTTCTTACAAGTTGCCCACCCTTCACCGATCTGTCGCATTTATCTGTGGTTTGGAATGAATTGCACTGAGATTGGTAATATAAGGCTACCATGGCTAATTGTCAGTGTTAATTATACCACACTGACGTGGAGATTTTCATATTCATTTCATCTCGCTGTCCATCCCACCCTCTCGTGCAGCAGCGATGCAATCCTCACTCACTACGCAAAGATCATGTCTAAGAAGAACCCTAGACCGCCACCCTACTTACCTAACAGAGAGGAAAGGCTTGAAACGAATAAGTATTTAGCAAGGACGCGCATGTAGAAGAGGTGTACCAGAGTGCAAAACCCTTCGACTGTTGGTTGTCTTCCAAGTTCTACCACTTGTATTACTCAAACTCTACCACGAACAACTTTTGTCTCTTTGTGTTGTGGTCGTCAAATCAGTGCGTTCAACACAATCGAGAAAGTGGAAATAAAGCAAATGCTTATTTTATGTGAATGAGTTTGTTCGTACCCTTTTAATCAACTGCGCTATTCATGCGCAGGTATAGTTGAGGATGATGACCGCCTAACGACGAAATCACGAGTCCCGTGGCAAGTGCACCAACGAAGGATGCAAATGAAAGGGTAATCAAGCGCACCAAGGGACACAAACCAGAAGAGAATGCTGAAAAATGGAATCCAACCTCAAATATAATCACGAAAGCCATTGAGTCAGGCCAAATCTCACACAACACCTGCATCACTTCATTTCAGACCACCTACACCACCTCCTCTGCCACTCAGTGCTAGTGAAATTTCTTCCCCTCATTCCCATCACAGTACCATTAGCAGGGCACTGCTGATCGTTTCCAAGATGGCTGTCCATAGGACTTAGATTTGCCAGCAAAATCAGACCTTCAGCCTTCGGGACAATCAGTTGTGGGCAAACAATTAAAAGGAGGACGAAATTCGTCAAAGCGGCTTTGGAATTGTGCGCGCCAATGTTAAGGAAAACGGTGTTGAACCACTACAACATTCCTACCGGCTTTTGCTGCATTGAGACCGACAGAATTTGTAGTGTAGCTTAGCACAAGGAGTCCAAAACTGGCTTCCTCTCATTCCATAACTCCACAGCTGGAATTGCTGTCACGGATTTTCTGTTGCTGTGAATACCTCGTGACGTAATTCCATCACATCAGGTCCTTTGTAATTTCAGCAATGTCAGCGTGGTCCCTCGGAAAAGTCAGTCAAAATTAATGAAGGATGTGTTATCGCAACGTCGGGTACTGATGGCATCCGTTCTATTACCACAGCGTTTGACTTGCGTCAGCTAACTGACAATGACAAGATACCCACACTGCAGAGTAAACCAAAGACAGCTCTAGACAATGCCAATGCCTTTTTATCTAATGAAGTGATGTTTATACCGCTAAAATGAGAAGGCTTCTGGTAGTTGACCAAATTAATCTAGAGAGGGAAAGCACGTGACTCGCCGAAATCCCCACATGCCGATGACGACTTACCGATGCAGCGTTTATGGACGCGCAAGAATTCATCACCGCAGAATGTCAATCTCTAGAGCCAGCACTGCAACTTTCCTTCAACACCTGGTGCGATATAGCATTTGTAACATTTTCTAAGTAAATTATTTCAAAGTCACTTTTCCTTTTGTCTGTTGAAATTGCCCCTGGGATAAGTTCAATCAACTGTCTCGAGTCTTGTCAGAAGGCACGGCAATCAGGATCATCTCTGCTTCGAGTACACCTCCTTCAGCTTCCTTTCTATGAAGCTGGCTTCTAAGGAGTATGGGAAAGAAGAGAGAAATTTGGTTATTGCAATTAGTGAAGTCTTGTTGGGAATTGGAATTTGTGTTTCCTCAGAAACTGCCAGCCCTCTATCAGCCAACCGTAACGAAACAGTTGCCATATGCTTTAATGTGAACATATTTACTAGGAGACATCCATTCAATTTCAGGATAAACATTTGTGCTTTCACTAGGTGCAAGCTTGATACATCGCATTCCATTGCACACAGATGGAGATTGTGGCATAAACAAACACTGTTGGATGGAAGGAACGGCAAGACCGCACCAAAGAAAACGGCTGGATCAGGTGTTGGTGTGACTAACTTCACTGCATAAACCCATGTGTACTCCGAAGCGATATTTTCACTCCTCTCGTGAATTTGGTTGAAGTGTGCTAGAAGTGAGGATATACAATAGGTCCAAACACAACAACTAGCAATCAGATCTGGCGTTTTATGCAGATGAATGTGTTGTAGCTGCAATGCGATTCGCTGATTACCTCGAAGAATTGTAAGAACTTGTGCACGCTAGTCACAATTAATGCGTCAGTTGCCCTCCCTTCTATTCTGCAGCTCGTAAAGAACCCATGTGCGCTATGTGCAAGTCCTGCTGTCACAACGCCAGCATCTGCTTGGTCATTTATGTGGAATCCACAATCACAGTCTCATTTTACTTTATTCCCATTAAATTCAGTTCCTTGTCTTTTGACATAAATCAAGCACTATTGCAATTGAAAGGGTGCTCTCAGTACACGACATCGCGGTCGCAAATTTTGCATTCATCTGACATTCTTCAAATCACAATGGACGTAATGTGATGTACCTACATTGCGGGATATTCACGCCCACAGTAAAGGCGTGGCAGCATGCCCAACTATGAAGATGTGCGATGGCAGGAATTGATTTTGTGGCGCGTGGTCGTCAACACACAAACCCACTAGCCTCGTCGGTCTCTAGGCATCATGTCGTTGTGAATTTTAAGCGCCCTTTTTACTCATGTTATCGTCGGCTTCTACAATACTGAAGGTCACCTCACCTCACCTCACATTTTAACGCAGCTTCGACCAAATTCATCATGCTTCGAAGGGACTTAATTGATATCCATCGAGTGTGTGATAAGTTTTTAATCGTTGCTTCGTTGTGGCACAGATTAGGCTCGAGTCTTCCTCAATAGGCAGGTGGAAGTGGGGTGCACTGCAAAGAAAGACATTTGGTGGTTCGGATCGTCGGGTTGATACTGGGTGGGTAATACAATCCTAGTTGGGATGATTGATGGGCAGTTTGTGACGCAAAGCGTTCACTTATTGCTTTTGTCCTTTTTACTAAATGCCCATTGTCCACAGCCAATTTCTAAGGTTGCAGATTCTGTTAAAGAAAAATTTGGATCTTTTAGAATAATCCATTTTGGAATCAAATAAGAATTCTGTATCAATGGTGCTGATGCGATTGGGATCAGTCCAAGAATTTTTGGAAACTCTAAGTTGCAGAGGAGGAGGCGTAGGTAACTTGAAATGAAGTGATGCAGGTGCTGTGTTGCATTTCACTTGCCGCAATAATTCCCACGTCTACACACACAACTGAGCTTCCTTTCCTGCAGGCACTTCTGGTTTAATTACACCTTCGTTTGCAATCTTCGTTGCTATGCAGACTCGTCACCTCGGCGTGGGGCAGTCCAAGCCAGTGTGGCACTTGCGTGTTACCTCCTTCTCATCAAATGGCACTTCACTCACTCAGTTGATTCAAGGGATGTACAAATGCACTCATTCAGAAGAGGTGTAGATTCACTTCAGCTTCAAATTCCTGGTTGTAAAATTCGCCAAGATGTGTGCTGGTGGCACTAGTTTGACTGCTAGAAGGCGAAATATGTGAGAAGCTCTTAATCCTTAGGTAAACACACAAATGTTTTTACTAATTTCAGATAAAATGGTAGGGAAGTAGGTCTTTACATAGTAAGAAGGCGTTTAATTGAACTGACATGCAGCTTTCTCCCATCCGCATCTATAAGCTGCGTTGAATGGCCTGCTTGCCTGCCTACACGCACCCTCACCCACTTGCATTGGTGGTGATTCCGACTTGTCTAAGTCTACGTACTGCTATCTCTTACACCAACCAAAGCTCAATGTACTTGAAAACGATGCATATTGTCAAGGCGGCGTCCTGTGCGAAGAATCTCAAAGTTGTAGATAAACTGCTACAAGACGCATCTTCATCAGGTCAAACTAGTGATCCGCGAGGCAAATTTTGGTGTTATCTTTCACCTCTAAGAAATAAATTAGTTAAATTGAAGTGTTTATAGCTTAATAGCTAATAAATAGACTTAATGATGGAAGTTAATTCCGTCCTGTCCTGTTAGCACCTACTACAGCATAGGATCCAAGTAGGATCATTCAGAGAAGTAAAATCGCTTCGGAAGCATCGAGTAGTGGTTGGCAGTAAGATGCACACAATTTCAAACAACCGCCCCATCAGGAAAGAGAACAGAACTTGTCGCGAAGTCAGTTTGCTTAGTATAATCATGATTGTAAGCCAAAATATGTCTTCCAAAATGCAGAGATAGCAAAAGATGAGGGATTGGAAGGAGAGGGGTGAGTAGCTCTTGTGTGCGTATGCGTGGAGACGTCTGTTACGTGGTAATGTTCTCGTCACAGCACTGCAATTTGACGGTTCTCGGTTGAATGGCTTCGCTCAGCCTAGAAACAATCTCTAATTGCCACTACTTCCTGTGCGATTAATGACAAAACCGTGGGGAAGATCGACGGTTTATTGAGGACCAAAAGAATAAATTTGCAGAATGCTTGGTTAACTAAAAATTTACTTTGTTTAAAAAAGAGTAACAAGCGCGCAAGTATTTCGACTTCGGCAGAAGGTTGCTTACAATGGCTGCGTCACGGATAAAAGGCAGCGACTAACAAAACCGATGATCCTAAAGGAACAAGTCACTGAAATGTCCTGCGTCCTGTCGGATGACATGTTCATCAGTGTTGTCGCTGCTTCGAGTAAGCCTCCTCCTCATTGACACCTCAGCTTAGGGATTCTAAACCGAAGGAAATGGCTATATGACACGCAGTTAAACTGTGAATGAGTGTGCTATAGAAAAATTTCTAGCTTTCCTCTTTACCGAGGTAGACAGCTTTGCCTTGTCTTTTTACATTCTACTGAGAATGGAGAGGTCCTACATCTGCTTAGCTGTGATCTGAAAATCTCCTGCCTCAAGCAAATTGTGTTAACTTTACTCTGCCAACTCAGGAGTCACCGTCCATTTCAAACCATTTGCAGAACCATACAACTCCTTAGCAAACGAGAAACGAAAAGATTTAGTAAGCATTGCGTTGATGGCTGACAACCACGCACCAAAATCTCGATGACTCTCATTCCACAAGTCTATATTTGCATTTCCTGCCACGCATTCAGTGTCGGTTTTTCAGCTATTGCCGTGAGCACAAGCTTTCGTGGAACTAGCGGTAAAGACGAATAAATAGGATGTGCGACCGCAATATCGGGTACGGATTGCAGCCTTGAATTGCAGTCGTGATTTATATCCATCAGCCGAGGAGCAGTGACCATAAACCTGCACCGCTATTGAACTGACGAATCGACTGGATTCAGTTGGTAAGAACGGAAACGAGGCTTGCAATGTGGAACCCACAGAAATGATCAAGCGGGTGCCGAACTTAAGGCAACAGGAATTGGAAACGGTGACTGTTAGCCTTTGATGATCCCTTTTGTCCTGGGGAAGAAAAGCGAGATAGGCGTAACCGACTGTGGACATAACACCTTGCTCATGTCTCCTTGATAACAGTGCAAATTACAGAACTTGTCGCCGAGCCAACACAACCATGCATACAAACGCTGCTGACTTCGCTCATTACTACACTACATCATGACCGGCATATCATTCACCTCTATTCACATTCTGCCACCATCCTGTTTTTCGAATTAAGCACATCAGAATAGAGTGCCACTGACGCATTGACCGTGACCCAAGAAGCGAATCTCCATTTCCACTCATCTTATTTGTCCTACACCTCTAAACGCTGTACTAGCTCGTTCTCTCTCACCGCTCGTACGATGTGCCCATGCCAAATTTATAATCTCGGTTCGAGGACGCTTCAACAGAAATCAAGAGATGGGTGAAAATATCGCACCAGCGACGATGTAAGTTCATGCAGTGAAGTCAGCTATGCCAACACCTGACAGTCGTCGCTCCAACTCCATTCTTTCCTTTGGTGCTGCCTCACCTCTTCACCTGTCAAACACTGCTTTCGTGACTGTTTCTTCATGCCACAAAATGCACCATTTGATGTCCATGGCTTTGGATCATGCAATATAGAAATGGTTTTGCTGAGTGGAGAGAAGAGGACGTCCTATTTGGGGTCTTCAAGTGTGTGCAATGGAACGCAATACATCAAGATGGCACAGAGTGGAAGCACAGCAAAAGGAGGGATCTCCACTCCTCTTTACTTGACCTAGTTGGATGGGACTCTGGCGGATGAGACCAAATGAAGCGTAGAACGTCTGCTGCTACCCTTTATTTTTTTGGCCAGCCATGATTTTCAATATTCTACTTCATTCTAATGTGCATTTAGCGACAGAGCCGCCTTGCCTTTAGGCACTGCTTAAGACGGTCCAATGACTGTTTAGGTCAAATCCAGTCACTTCCATTGATGGTGTAGCTGGAAATCTGACCCTCATTGCATACGTTAAACTCCCTTTCTACCGCTCACGTCAAAAGTGGTTTAGCATGTCAAAGTCAATCCGCAAATACTTCGCATTTATATTGAAGGATGCCATTTTTGCCGTACGATGACATAACTTGCAATTGCTTTAAGATGCTGTGGTTTGAAGAATCGTAGGACTTACAGGTGATGTGTAAATTCTCCGTGGAAGGCACCGACAATCGCTGATTAATGACATTAAATTTCCATTTTGCTAACTAATACATTTGATTGCTTTACATTTTGCAGAATAAATGTGTCCGAGTGGAGGAAGTGAAAATGGAATTTGGATTCGGGCTCTTTGCTTCCAAAATGGAACTTAGCTCTTGAGTAAATGCACTAAGAAGTGGAATACCAGACCGAAGTAGACTGCAGCCACAGTTGTCAAGCTCTTGGTGCCTGTGTCTAGAGTAAGTGAATAGACGTTTTGTACTTAGTCACTCAGGTCTGAGTTAGGCCTGCCTGCAGTTGGGCGACAAGTCATGTTTGGAGGCGTTCAGCAAGCATTAACAAGGCGGCTGATGAATAAGAAACGAAATAATCGGATTTGCGGAATTACGACTGAAAAGCACACGACACTTTATTCAACCATGCCTAAATCGCGTTCCTGTTTCCTGTCGCAAATCTCTCCCCTTTCAATAAGATGCAATACTTAAATGTTATTTGTAGGCCAGGGGTGGGACGACAATTTGAACCTGGTAGCAGAGCGGCGTGGTCACCGTCAAGAGTGTGACACATCTCTGTCATGAACTCGCCTTCTGTACCCTCTCTCTTATCCATAATGAAGATGTCAAAGCATATTCAGACTTCGAAATAGCAGGAGTGGAAGTAGGGAAGAGGAGAAACCCACCACATCAGAGTCCTTGAGCCGAAGCATAAATTAACAGTCCCTCGAAGCAGAGCTTTGCCCTTCAATATATTGAAAGAAAGATGTCACAGGAGGTGTGCTCGAGGCAGGGATAATCCTGACCACTGCCACTTCTGACATGTTTTGGGGATACAAATTTACTTGCTGTCAAGAAGCATTTCGTTTGGCTTAGAGCAAAGGCGGTCTTTTAGTTATTCACACAGAACCTGTTGCGAATGTGCAGTGTGGCAGTGCTGACCTATTTGAACTAAAATTATTCTTGCGCGTCCCTACACGCTGCATCGATGTGTCGCCAAAAGTCTATTGCGGCAGATGGGCGATTAAAGTGAATTACTTAACTGCTGCAGTCCTCACTTCCAGCGGTAAAATGTCTTTCTATTGAATGCAGGGACACGGGCATTGTCGAAGATTAAATTATGGGACGAACTGTCCAGCATTGTGCTTATCGTTTGATAAGACGCCTTTTTCGGAGGTCCCCTGTGCCGCATTTATCGCAAAGCGAGGAGTGCTACCACAATGGCTTTTTGATGAAATGTCAAGAAAGGGCGTCCGCGAAGTGATGCAGACGATCTGTCTGACAGCCTGGTTGCGGCAAAAGCCGAAGATGGCAAAGCGATTGTCACATTCGAAAGCAGACCAATTAACCACCGTCGAAATCAGATGGGTACTATTGACTCGGGTGTACGAGAGCTTCTTTTTGTCTTTCAGCCAAACCCATAGCTATAGTCTAGGACTCGTCCAGCAAGACGGTGCGGCAGGTATGGCAACAACTGACAAAACCTTTTGTAGAGAATGAATTTATAGAACATTACTAGGATGATCTTCCAAGTATCTGTCTACGCCAGAGGCGTTAGTGCAAACGGTTATTCACTAGCGATACCAGTGACGGGGCGAAGTGAATTAGTGGCGGATGCTAGGTATCGCACGATGCTTGCCAAAACCTGCGGCACTATAAAGACCCATTTGAAAAGCCTTACACCCCAGTGACCGTGTCACTTGCGTTTCTTGCCACAAGGTTGGCAGGAAAAGGGCATTTGTTTGCATCGTGGATCATGCAGCACTCCTCCATGTGTCGTCTACGTTGGCTTGCATTTTTACGAAACATGCTGCCATCAAATAGCACCTAGTGTCATTCCATTAGTTATTAGTTTTGCCTATGGAACGAAACTTGTGAACAAACAAATGTGAATGAGAATGTACTTACGCGTTTATTACATTATTTGAGCCAGCTAAAGCATTGGTTTACCAAACCAATTTCAATTATATGATTAAGCTAAGACGGGGTTAAATGGATGTGCGACCACTTCCACTTCCCTTGGTGAGAGTGTGATCGTTTGACAATTTAATGATGTGTGTGTGTGTGTCGGTGTGTAAGGCAACATCAAAGGTAATGAGTAGAGTTGGAGGCAGGACGGTCAATTGTTGGCATAGCTGACTTCACTGTATAAACACATATTGTCTGTGGAGCAATATATTCATTTTCTCGTGATTCACATCAAAGTGTACTCGAACCATGACAATAAAATATACCTGAGCACACAAGGCCAGCAGGAGGAGAGAACAGGTTAGTGAGGTGGAGAGGCATGTTTGGATGTGGATGAATTGGTTGGCACGTACTGCTGCGATTAGCTGAGTACCTTAGTCAAGTAGGAATGGGGATCAGCGTCATGACTCACAATTAATGCATCAGTAGCACTCTATTCTGATGTGCTTAATTCGAAAGGCGAAGGCGTAGGCGTAGGCGAAACCACTAGACTGAGAACCGTCAAATTCCAATGCCACGAAGAGAGCCTTTTCACGTGACAGTTCTCTCAACGCATCCACACACGAAAGCCACTCACCCTCCGCCTTCCAGTCGCCTATCTTTGCCCCTCTTTACATTACTCAAGACGTATTTTTTTGCAATCATGATGATACTAAGTAAATTGATTGCGCGACAAGTTTTCCTCCTTTTCTGATGAAAAAGTCGTTCGATTTTGTGTGTGTGTGTTTGATATTGAGTGCATTCCACTGCATTTTGCTATTCATTACCTCAAAATCAATTTTACACAATTCGGCTAGCTATCCCAGCTCTTATGTTTTAGCAGATGCTGGCAGGACAGAGAAAAATAAGCCTCTTTTAATACATCCATTTGACATCAAAGCCATCTTTCTCTAAACTTTTCAAATAAATTCCGTCCTGCTAGCAGAGGTCTTTTCCAAGTACATTTGGCTTAGTTTGGAGTAGAAGCTACTAATGCGTGGATGTAGACGAATCAGAATTGCCACCAATGTGAATGGATGAGGGTGTGTAGGCAGCCAAGTAGACCATGCAATGTAGATTTTAGAATCGAGTTTGAAATGGCACAAATTCTTCATCGCACAGTTGAATCAAAACACTGGGATTTCCCATTCTACTGGTCGTATTCGCCTTCGAAGCCTGGCATGGAAGGTAAACGACAAATGGAAAGGTAACGGATTTCACCAACTGATGGGTTTGAGGACTTTTGGGCACAGCAGAAGTAACTTTTAAATGTCAGATCTGTAAGCGTTCTTACCTCTGTCATTTCCTTATGCTTAGGCGTGAGAATGAGGTAAAG
Organism: Taenia hydatigena; assembly: GCA_036345935.2. Lineage (NCBI taxonomy): Eukaryota > Metazoa > Platyhelminthes > Cestoda > Cyclophyllidea > Taeniidae > Taenia > Taenia hydatigena. The sequence continues at coordinate 6,403,962 of JADWOT020000003.1, forward strand.
TGCACCTGAAGGTTGCCGTAGGTGAGAAGTGGCTGTTCCTGCAGCATGACTGCCTTCAAGTTGAGTCGATGAGCCGTCCCACCCTTCGGTGGCGAGTTAGCACCGCCTGGACACGTCACCCCATCGATCCACAACCGAGACATGCTTCGGCCCCACTCACTGCTCATGGACAACGTGCCAACCTGAGTTGTGCAAACAATGCATGAAATGTCCGTGGGATGCAATTTGTGTAACTTGGCGTCACTCACACCTTAACAACGCAATGGCGAAATCCAAAGCATACCATTCTGACCAGAGTACGCAAATTACTTCTTGTTGTCTCATCACACCAATGGTGCATGTGTATGCATTCTTTGTCCATATAATTGCAAATAATGGCAAAGCTTAGGCATTACAGAAGTCATTCGGTGGGAATGTCCAATGACACACCAGGATTTGCTGGCATATCAGAGGAGGAGAGTGGAATCAGGGCCTCCTCATCTAGCCTGCATATTTTATGCCACGCAAACAAGTGAAGCAGGCCCTCGGATGTGGGTATTGCTCGTTAGTGCATAGCTTACGAATGAGGTGCTAAATGTTGGTACTGTTCAAAGTACCAGATGAGTGAATGATTGTTCTTACCGCTTCACCTCTGAGGCATTGCTTCTGGCGAATGATGTATTTGAGCTGATTAATTGATGTGACTTAATCCGGTATTGAGACCTACTCTTGAGGAAGCACGAAAGAGGAGTGGCAGGAGCTTCGCCGTTAAAACAGAGAAACGCTGCCTACTTTGTGCACCAATCCTGATTGTCGAGGATGTGGAGGTAAAGTAGCTTGGACGGCGATTACGGACCTCCAGTCTATTGTATCTTGGTTTTCATTGAAATACCCACAGCTTTAATTATGCTATCCGCATTCTTAGGTATTTCGAGTCAACAACAATTGTGGCTTTTATTTATTAATCAGAGATTGCTCGTGGCCTTTTGAAACCCAACACATTGTGCCTACACGGTATCGTTTCTGATAAGGGCATACATGCAGCTATTTTTGATCAAAGAGAGATATGTGCTCCAAAGAATATGATGAACACACAACCACATGCGTTTAAGTTCCTTTTTAGATTATGGGAACTTAGAAAGCCTTAAACGAGACAATGATTTCTCAAGTTTTAAGCGTATACATCCAATGAGCATATCTGCTTTAGTGTTTTTTTAGGCCTTTCATATTTTTTGTTGATATTTTGAATAGATTTTGTTGCATTTGTTGGTGGGAAGCGAGGAACACTCGTGAGAAAGTTGTCCTCCTTGTTTTCTTCAAGCGCTTTGATGCTACGTAATGGCCGACGAGTCACATCCCAGCTATGATTGCTGACACTTGTAAGTGTGCGATTGCTCCAACAAAAGCCCTCCTCACTATGCATAAGTGCTGCTTAAATTGCACACGTACTGCTCACTTCATGGACTAAGCAACAGAGTTTCGTATAATTATTTGCTGCAAATTGAGGTTATTTGCGGTTCCCAAATTAATATACAATAAAGTAGCCAACAAAAACAGAGTTGACAAGCAAGCTTCTGAAATGTTAGTAAAGATGATCGTGAGTTGTTGATGTTGTTGTTGTAGTAGGCGCCCCATTTAGCAACGTCTGCGCACAGTTGGGAATGATATACTTGAGGCTGGATACCATCCCTGACCTCCTTCAGAAGGTCAAGCAACTTGCGCAATCGCACGCACCACCCTCCTGCCGTACTTGTGTGTTTGGTATAAAAATCTCCCAATTGAAGTAACTGTTTCTTTGTTGCACTTTATTCTACCTTCTTGTGTGCAATTTAATGCGTGTGTTCGTGTTTGAATGGACTGTGCTGACGTCAAGCTGATCGCAAATGAATGTCTACTTTGTTCTGCAATCATATCAGCAGTCAACTTCACAAACCTAATGTAGGAACCATGCCACATGGACACAGAGGCGTCACCAAACTTTGCATTGATGTGTTGCCAAATGTCCTGTGCGGTCCTCACTTCGAACGGCAAAGCGTCTTTCTATTAAATGCAGGGACACAGGCATTGTCAAAGGCTATATTATGAGACAAACTGTCCAGCATTTTGCTTATCCCTCAATAAGACGCCTTTTTCGGAGGTCGCATGTGCCGTATTATCGCAAAGCGAGGGGTGTTACCACGATGGTGTTGTGATGAAATGCCAAGAAAGGACATCCGTAAAGTGATGCAGACGCTCTGCCTAACAGCCTGGATGCAGCAAAAGCAGAAGACGTGACGAGAGCTTCCTTTTGTCTTTCTGCCGAACCCATAGCTGTAGTCTAGGACTCGTCAAGCATGACGGAACGGCAGGTATGACAACAACTTACAAACCCTTCTCTAGAGAATAAATTTGTAGAATATTACTAGGATGATGATCTTTCAAGTGTCTGCCTATATCGGAGGCGTTGGTGCAAACGGTTATGCAATAGCGATGCCAGTGACGGGGCGAAGTGAATTAGTGGAGGATGCTAGGTATTGCACAATGCTTGCTAAAACCTGTGGCACTACAAACACCCATTTGAGAAGCCTTACATCACAGTGACCGTGCCACTTGAGTTTCGCCCCACAAGGTTGACAGGAAAAGGGCATTTGTTTGCATCGGAGGCCATGCAGCATTTTTACAAAATATGCTGCCATTCAATGGCATTGTTGTCATTCCATTAGAGATTGGTTATGTCTATGCAGCGAAACTTGTGACCAAACAAATGTGAATGAGGATGAGAATGTACTACTCATCACCTTGAAGGTGATGAGTAATGTTGGAGGCAGGGCAGTCATTTGCTGGCATAGCTGACTTCACTGTATAAACACATATTGTCTGTGGAGCAATATATTCACTTCCTCGTGATTCACATCAAAGTGTACTCGAACCATGACTATAAAATGAACCTGAGCACAAGAAGCCAGCAGGAGGAGAGAACACGGTGGTGAGGTGGAGAGGCTTGTTTGGATGTGGATGAATAGGTTGGCACGTACTGCTGCGATTAGCTGAGTACCTTAGTCAAGTAGGAATGGGGATCAGCGTCATGACTCACAATTAATGCATCAGTAGCACTCTATTCTGATGTGCTTAATTCGAAAGGCGAAGGCGTAGGCGTAGGCGAAACCACTAGACTGAAAACCGTCAAATTCCAATGCCACGAAGAGAGCCTTCCACGTGACAGTCCTCTCAACGCATCCACACACGAAAGCCACTCACCCTTCGCCTTCCAATCGCCAATCCTTTCCCTTCTTTACATTACTTAAGACATATTTTGTTTACAATAATGATGACACTAAGTAAATTGACTGCGCCACAAGTTTTGTTCTCTTTCCTGATGAAGTAGTCGTTTGATGTTGTGTGCATCCCGCTGCGTTTCGCTATTCATTATTCTAAATCAATGTTACACATTTCGGTTAGCTTTCCTAACTCTTATGCTATAGCAGATGCTGGTAGGACATGCATTTGACATCAAAACCATCCTTCTCTAAACATTTCAAATCAACTGATTCACTTTCCTACCGGCTGAACGTGACATTAAATCTTGCATCGCAAATCAGAAATGTAGCAAGACACAGATGCAACCGTGGCATTTTGTATCCAACTCCCAGCTTCTTCTTACACGACTTCTTTCTACCAGTGGACGTCTTTTCCAAGTACATTTGGCTTCGGCTGGAGTAGAAGCTACTAATGCATGGATGTAGACGAACCAGAATTGCCACCAATGTGAATGGGTGAGGGCGTGTAGGCAGCTATGTAGACCATGCAATGCGGATTGTAAAAGCAATTGTGGAATGGCTTCCATCTTACTATGCAAAGGCCTATCCTTTTATCATTCATCTCACATCAGTGCGAAGGTGTGTGAGCCCACTCAGGAGCAATCACTTCTCCCACATTTCATCTCTGAGAGTGCGTCTTATGTGAGAAAGTACTTTAATTTCTCCTGCTTACTTAGACAAGTTCTGTTCTCTTTCCTGATGGGGCGGTTGTTTGAAATTGTGTGCATCTTACTGCCAACCACTACTCGATGCTTCCGAAGCGATTTTACTTCTCTGAATGATCCTACTTGGATCCTATGCTGTAGTAGGTGCTAACAGGACAGGACGGAATTAACTTCCATCATTAAGTCTATTTATTAGCTATTAAGCTATAAACACTTCAATTTAACTAATTTATTTCTTAGAGGTGAAAGATAACACCAAAATTTGCCTCGCGGATCACTAGTTTGACCTGATGAAGATGCGTCTTGTAGCAGTTTATCTACAACTTTGAGATTCTTCGCACAGGACGCCGCCTTGACAATATGCATCGTTTTCAAGTACATTGAGCTTTGGTTGGTGTAAGAGATAGCAGTACGTAGACTTAGACAAGTCGGAATCATCACCAATGCAAGTGGGTGAGGGTGCGTGTAGGCAGGCAAGCAGGCCATTCAACGCAGCTTATAGATGCGGATGGGAGAAAGCTGCATGTCAGTTCAATTAAACGCCTTCTTACTATGTAAAGACCTACTTCCCTACCATTTTATCTGAAATTAGTAAAAACATTTGTGTGTTTACCTAAGGATTAAGAGCTTCTCACATATTTCGCCTTCTAGCAGTCAAACTAGTGCCACCAGCACACATCTTGGCGAATTTTACAACCAGGAATTTGAAGCTGAAGTGAATCTACACCTCTTCTGAATGAGTGCATTTGTACATCCCTTGAATCAACTGAGTGAGTGAAGTGCCATTTGATGAGAAGGAGGCAACACGCAAGTGCCACACTGGCTTGGACTGCCCCACGCCGAGGTGACGAGTCTGCATAGCAACGAAGATTGCAAACGAAGGTGTAATTAAACCAGAAGTGCCTGCAGGAAAGGAAGCTCAGTTGTGTGTGTAGACGTGGGAATTATTGCGGCAAGTGAAATGCAACACAGCACCTGCATCACTTCATTTCAAGTTACCTACGCCTCCTCCTCTGCAACTTAGAGTTTCCAAAAATTCTTGGACTGATCCCAATCGCATCAGCACCATTGATACAGAATTCTTATTTGATTCCAAAATGGATTATTCTAAAAGATCCAAATTTTTCTTTAACAGAATCTGCAACCTTAGAAATTGGCTGTGGACAATGGGCATTTAGTAAAAAGGACAAAAGCAATAAGTGAACGCTTTGCGTCACAAACTGCCCATCAATCATCCCAACTAGGATTGTATTACCCACCCAGTATCAACCCGACGATCCGAACCACCAAATGTCTTTCTTTGCAGTGCACCCCACTTCCACCTGCCTATTGAGGAAGACTCGAGCCTAATCTGTGCCACAACGAAGCAACGATTAAAAACTTATCACACACTCGATGGATATCAATTAAGTCCCTTCGAAGCATGATGAATTTGGTCGAAGCTGCGTTAAAATGTGAGGTGAGGTGAGGTGACCTTCAGTATTGTAGAAGCCGACGATAACATGAGTAAAAAGGGCGCTTAAAATTCACAACGACATGATGCCTAGAGACCGACGAGGCTAGTGGGTTTGTGTGTTGACGACCACGCGCCACAAAATCAATTCCTGCCATCGCACATCTTCATAGTTGGGCATGCTGCCACGCCTTTACTGTGGGCGTGAATATCCCGCAATGTAGGTACATCACATTACGTCCATTGTGATTTGAAGAATGTCAGATGAATGCAAAATTTGCGACCGCGATGTCGTGTACTGAGAGCACCCTTTCAATTGCAATAGTGCTTGATTTATGTCAAAAGACAAGGAACTGAATTTAATGGGAATAAAGTAAAATGAGACTGTGATTGTGGATTCCACATAAATGACCAAGCAGATGCTGGCGTTGTGACAGCAGGACTTGCACATAGCGCACATGGGTTCTTTACGAGCTGCAGAATAGAAGGGAGGGCAACTGACGCATTAATTGTGACTAGCGTGCACAAGTTCTTACAATTCTTCGAGGTAATCAGCGAATCGCATTGCAGCTACAACACATTCATCTGCATAAAACGCCAGATCTGATTGCTAGTTGTTGTGTTTGGACCTATTGTATATCCTCACTTCTAGCACACTTCAACCAAATTCACGAGAGGAGTGAAAATATCGCTTCGGAGTACACATGGGTTTATGCAGTGAAGTTAGTCACACCAACACCTGATCCAGCCGTTTTCTTTGGTGCGGTCTTGCCGTTCCTTCCATCCAACAGTGTTTGTTTATGCCACAATCTCCATCTGTGTGCAATGGAATGCGATGTATCAAGCTTGCACCTAGTGAAAGCACAAATGTTTATCCTGAAATTGAATGGATGTCTCCTAGTAAATATGTTCACATTAAAGCATATGGCAACTGTTTCGTTACGGTTGGCTGATAGAGGGCTGGCAGTTTCTGAGGAAACACAAATTCCAATTCCCAACAAGACTTCACTAATTGCAATAACCAAATTTCTCTCTTCTTTCCCATACTCCTTAGAAGCCAGCTTCATAGAAAGGAAGCTGAAGGAGGTGTACTCGAAGCAGAGATGATCCTGATTGCCGTGCCTTCTGACAAGACTCGAGACAGTTGATTGAACTTATCCCAGGGGCAATTTCAACAGACAAAAGGAAAAGTGACTTTGAAATAATTTACTTAGAAAATGTTACAAATGCTATATCGCACCAGGTGTTGAAGGAAAGTTGCAGTGCTGGCTCTAGAGATTGACATTCTGCGGTGATGAATTCTTGCGCGTCCATAAACGCTGCATCGGTAAGTCGTCATCGGCATGTGGGGATTTCGGCGAGTCACGTGCTTTCCCTCTCTAGATTAATTTGGTCAACTACCAGAAGCCTTCTCATTTTAGCGGTATAAACATCACTTCATTAGATAAAAAGGCATTGGCATTGTCTAGAGCTGTCTTTGGTTTACTCTGCAGTGTGGGTATCTTGTCATTGTCAGTTAGCTGACGCAAGTCAAACGCTGTGGTAATAGAACGGATGCCATCAGTACCCGACGTTGCGATAACACATCCTTCATTAATTTTGACTGACTTTTCCGAGGGACCACGCTGACATTGCTGAAATTACAAAGGACCTGATGTGATGGAATTACGTCACGAGGTATTCACAGCAACAGAAAATCCGTGACAGCAATTCCAGCTGTGGAGTTATGGAATGAGAGGAAGCCAGTTTTGGACTCCTTGTGCTAAGCTACACTACAAATTCTGTCGGTCTCAATGCAGCAAAAGCCGGTAGGAATGTTGTAGTGGTTCAACACCGTTTTCCTTAACATTGGCGCGCACAATTCCAAAGCCGCTTTGACGAATTTCGTCCTCCTTTTAATTGTTTGCCCACAACTGATTGTCCCGAAGGCTGAAGGTCTGATTTTGCTGGCAAATCTAAGTCCTATGGACAGCCATCTTGGAAACGATCAGCAGTGCCCTGCTAATGGTACTGTGATGGGAATGAGGGGAAGAAATTTCACTAGCACTGAGTGGCAGAGGAGGTGGTGTAGGTGGTCTGAAATGAAGTGATGCAGGTGTTGTGTGAGATTTGGCCTGACTCAATGGCTTTCGTGATTATATTTGAGGTTGGATTCCATTTTTCAGCATTCTCTTCTGGTTTGTGTCCCTTGGTGCGCTTGATTACCCTTTCATTTGCATCCTTCGTTGGTGCACTTGCCACGGGACTCGTGATTTCGTCGTTAGGCGGTCATCATCCTCAACTATACCTGCGCATGAATAGCGCAGTTGATTAAAAGGGTACGAACAAACTCATTCACATAAAATAAGCATTTGCTTTATTTCCACTTTCTCGATTGTGTTGAACGCACTGATTTGACGACCACAACACAAAGAGACAAAAGTTGTTCGTGGTAGAGTTTGAGTAATACAAGTGATAGAACTTGGAAGACAACCAACAGTCGAAGGGTTTTGCACTCTGGCACACCTCTTCTACATGCGCGTCCTTGCTAAATACTTATTCGTTTCAAGCCTTTCCTCTCTGTTAGGTAAGTAGGGTGGCGGTCTAGGGTTCTTCTTAGACATGATCTTTGCGTAGTGAGTGAGGATTGCATCGCTGCTGCACGAGAGGGTGGGATGGACAGCGAGATGAAATGAATATGAAAATCTCCACGTCAGTGTGGTATAATTAACACTGACAATTAGCCATGGTAGCCTTATATTACCAATCTCAGTGCAATTCATTCCAAACCACAGATAAATGCGACAGATCGGTGAAGGGTGGGCAACTTGTAAGAAAAGTGACCTCAGTAAATAGGTTTACTGTGCAATAACAGCACAAAGCACAAATGTGCATGATCCTCCCAGCAGGCTGAACTTCATTGTGCTCTTGGGTTGTTGCCTTTTACTTGGAGTCCTAATTGAATGGCAATCGAATCCAATGGATTCGACATAGGCTTGCCCGCATGGAATGAGGGTTTTTTGTGCATTCACGGCTGCAATGGTCCCTTGCTAATATGTTGCCTGGACTTGTAAATAACTGCGACAACTGAAAGTGCCGCTTGAAAATCACCCTAAAATTAGGCTCGGCTGACGAATTGCCTTAACGCTACGCAGGAAGACGTGCAATAAGACGAAACGGAGAGGAGACATGCGAGCGCTTCACGTAGCAAGTATTCTTCTTGGTGCCCTGATTTGTGGTTTCCATGTGTTGGTCTTCGCTCATTTCGGCATTAGTCTTACAAGTCAAAAGGTGAGCAAGGTACGTAAAAATGCAGGAGATGGAAACGAAGGTAAATAAAGAACTGTGTTGGTATTCACAAACAGTAAATGTTTCCAGCATGGCGATGGATCAGTGAGAAAAATTTGAGTTCGGTATTTGAATAGTGTAAAGGAGGTTAGGAATGAGAAGCAGGAAACCCATGCACAATTCTTACTAGATTGCAAAAAGCCAACGAATACATCAATGTTTGCATGCAGCTAACTAATCTGAACCTCTACATTGCCGAGGATGTATTGCGGCATTTCGATTAACTGTTGCAATTTATGCACAGGCTATCTTTGTTGCCCTACCCGCCAGTCATTTTTAAGCTAATTGCATGGTATTGAAATGCGCAGTAAACTGTGTAATGAAGATTTGTTACCGTCTTGTAAATGGAAGTACATTTCTGGCCAAAGGCCCTCACTGTCCACCTAACTATTGTATAAAAATGTGGTGCAGAAACGTCTACATGCAGACGTTCAGAACCGTTCATAGTTGCTGCTTTTAAGCGACTACTTGGTTGCATTCTCCTGTTCGTCGCGCTTTACCAAAGAGTTACTGTCAACTTGTCAACGAAACAGGCATTGGCTGTCTCTGTTGATTTCGAGAAACTGTTCTTAGCTGTTCTTTCTCGATCTCTAGCGCTCACATATCTGGCGAAAGTTTGCTTTGGAATCAAGGAGTGCCACTCGCAAAAGTGGAGTTAGCAAATGTGAGGTAGTACATTAGGTAGCATTTCAAAGTGCTTGACACTACAGAAATTGATAATATTTACTTCTTTTGGGTATTCTGTGAGTAATTTTAGGCAAAGAAACATTCAGTCATTTAGACTACATAGAAAATCTCACAGGAATGTTAGACTTAATAGCAGCAACTCCCATGGTACCTTTAAACACATTTGCCTTTCGAACTACTGACCCCTGTCCTGTCGTGATCCCCAGTCATCCCACCCATGCAGGCAAACTCCGAATTTGCGTAAGAGCAGTGACTAACATCGGTCGTCCGGCCATCAATTGCTCTTCAGTCGACGGTGCATAGCGTCAGGTTAAAGCAATGCCTTATGTGGCTGGTACCGAGCAAGATGGATCAGTTGGAAGGAGCTCACATTGGTGTGCTTTATTTGAATTCTTTGGACTGACAAGTGTAAGGAATGCTTGACGCGCTGCTATCACGAGTAGCATCATAAAGAGGGAAGAGGAACAATGAAGGCGGAACGGTGGCTTGCAAAGCACTGAAGGCAAAGTGTATCTTTGGGCTTTCCTCACATGGAGGACTCTCTTCACTTGCCAATGCATGAAGTGCATGGCAATGTACAGTAATCAGCAAACAATGGGCGCCAGAATGCTCTGGTGCCTAATACGTGGCCTTGTGGCAAACAAGTCTAAAGCGTAATCAAAGGGTATTTAAAGTCTTAGTGAACTGTCATGCTAACGACAATCAGGATAGTGGACTGGAAATAAACTTACTAATGCTAATAAATTAGCGAAGCCAAAGCCTGATTGCGAATGTGTTGATTCGCACGATCATTTGCCAAAGAGAATAATTTGTTCCCTCAATAATTGTAGAGCATTTCCTTTTCGATATAACCAAATATTTGGTTTGGGTTTTTTATCTTTTGCCCATTCTTAACATTTAAAGAGACAGCATGATCAAATGGATAGTTGTATTTTGAGACACTTGACAAATTGATTCAACCTGTTTCATGGAAGTTGGAAAGTGGAAGCTAGGAGGCAGAATATTTTGCAAATGACGCGACGCTTCGTACAGTCCGCAACTGGGTACAGAACCATAAACTGAATACATCGAGTGCATTAAATCTCTCCCGCGATTCACGGACGGTGTCTGGACAGTAATAATAATAAAAATAATAATAATAAGAGTAATCAAAATGACAAAGACCTTTGGTAAGTTTTGTAGCACATGCTATGAGGAAGTGTATCGTGGTCTTAAGGGCATCATTAAGTCAATTAAACGAAGTCTGTCTCGTTCGGACTCTTTCGATGCTGTTATGCACGACAGTCGAAAACTCAGCAGCGCTTACTTGAATGTGCTGATTAACCTCAAGGTTGAGAGTGATTATGTCTGATGGCATGCCGGTACCAAACAGACCCAAATAAACTGTGACTTAGTGACTGCGACTAGCGGACCCGGCAGTTTGCAGTGACTCGCAACCTTGGGCACACTTGGTCACTTCCTACATGGCGGAACAACCTGCGGCCAACACGCATTTGTCTTTGTCTTGGTTGGTACCACAACCCTCACCAAGTTATCAGAATTGAACTCATTCCTTGACCAGACTGTAGTCATTCTGCTACAAATCCATCCACACAGCAAAGCTTACTCCTCATGGAATCGGTCATTCAATAAACGCAAAAAGTAGTCGCTCTTCTGAAGTAGCATGCTCAGCAATCAACTGCTGTCTCAGTGTTAAGTAACTTCCGTATTTTAGTAGTAATAGGAATCGAACTGACGAGTTTCATGAAAGGGTGAGTTTGATCCCCCCCACTTTTCCACAACCTGGATAAAGTGGAAAGCAAGCAACGTAGCCGTGGGTTGAGGGCGGGCGAAGTGCTTTGTGTGGTTAACCTATGCTGCAGCAGTGGTCTTCTGGGCGTATTTGTGTCCTCTAATAAACATATTTGGACAGCGAGATCTTCGGGATCTGATGTATGGATACATTGTGGGACATGATACGATAAGTTGGGAGCTCAGTTATGGGACAAAATCGAAGGGTCTTGCTGAACGTAGGGGCATTAATGTCCATCGCACCACCAACAGCTTTGCAGTTAGGACTTTGAGTACTCAACTTCTCCACAATTTTGTTTGTTCCAAGTCATTCAACAGCGATTAACTCAGTCGGTGAAGGCTTGCGATGTTGGGATGACCTGATCGATTAACGCGCTAGGTAAAGGCAATCACACGAGGCACGTAGCTTCGAGGAACATGATGAAGCTTGCCACACACTTGCTCACTTTGTAATCCTATTATTAAGGTGCAGATATTCTCAAGATGTTCGGACATATCCAAGAGACTAAACATGAACACTACCCCTGGGATGTGTACTACGGCTTCGCTTTCAGTTAACTCATGACAGGTAGTCTCAAACCCATTTATTGACGTGTTCTATGAGCTCGTTTTGGTGTCTAAGTATTAGTTCATGAGCTTCAACCAGCGTTCGTGGTGACACATTCATCTCCTTTGAATTTGAGTGCAGAGCTACAGCAGAAAATATGGTTGTGAACCTCCTGTCGCTACACTGTGATGTCTAAGCATGACTGAGGCTTGTTAATTTCATTCACCATAGCCAGTGACTTCTATTGCACCATAGTCATGCAATTAATCTCCGAGTTCTACTCCCCGGTTTCGTATACGCAGAAAACTACCCTTTTTGGATGTCAGTTTGGTGACAAAAGGTCCCATCAATGCCATTGCTACACTTACTAAACAATCGCAAAGTACATCCGGAGCAAATTCAATTGATCACGCCAACACTGAGAACATGACTACAACGCAATCTCAGTCAGGGTGATTTCTAGTGGCATTCATCTTCAACCTAAGTCATGTGGCGTAATCTGCTCTCTCTTACCAAACTGATCCGTCTTACTCGTTAAGCGGTAGGTAATCGGAGAAGCTGCCAACACTGGACACATGATGCTTAGTCATTTAATACAGTTATTTGCATTTCCCTATTGCTAATTGCAAAATCACTTGAGCACAACGATCAGAACTCCCAGAACTCAGGGAATAATCAATTTGCAATGTTAAGGCAGTTACTGCAGACATTTTGCCACAACGTTGCTAGAGCCGTTTTTAAACTGGCATTTGCATGAGCTTCCAAATTCACCCTTATCAAATCACCTAACCAAAAGTATCAAAAACGAGGGTATAAAAGCACATCATCAGTGTTGCATACGTAGAGAATCCACTTATATGGGGTGGGCAGAGTCATCAACATGAGCATTCTCAATTCTTTGAGAGAGCACGTCGTAGAGACCCCAATTCAACAGATTGCTCCAGTCGGTATAGGTTGGACTAAAGTTCTTGATACAACATAGCCGCCATTTGGTTTGCATGGTAGCGAGGAGATGGCTGTTGTGTTGTGCAAGGTTCTGGTAAAATTTCATGAGACAACTCATCTCAGTTGACTTATCCACGAGCCCATTGACAAAAACTACGATAAGCAGCCTCTGATGAGGTTCGTGGGATTGTAGGGTGATTGTTAGATCACGATTTGAAAAGTGCGAGAGATCCACCGCATATATGAGGCAGTCGCAGTAGTCAGGCGCATCCATATACTCGAAGGGAGAAATACGTCGGTCCATAGTATGCATGCTTGCTTCGATATGAGTTGTCACAAAGATAAGCCTGCCGTTCGCAACACCATTTTTGCTCTTTAACGAATTTATAGATGAATGACGGCTGAGAACGAAGAGCTCTGGCGGATGTAGGCAAATTGTGAATTCACGTGGCGACAGCCAAGCCAGGTGTGGGTCTCTAAACAGCCAAATGTGTACAGGTCTTTGGTCTCGTATCTGCGGCAGCTCTGTGAAAGTGCGCTGGAGGGATTCAAGCTGGGCATTGTAATATATGATAGCTTGCAGTGCCTTTCGATGAGAATTTGGCGCGGATTGAGGAGAAAGCTTTTGGAGAAGACATTTGTCAAGCCAGGCGCACATGTTAATCTGCTGATGTAGGACAGTGGAGAACTTCGGCATTGAAGGTATTGCCCTCCATCTTGGAATAGCCATGCAACAATTGACCAGATCACAACCGTTGAGATATTGGCAAATTCGTAACGCCAATTCAAAGGGAAGTTCGGTCATTTTGCGACTTGAGCTGTTTCGAGCCTATGTTTTCAAGAAAGAATGCCATTTCCGGTTAAATGAGGTTCAAATAGGCGAAATATAATAGCGCGAAATAGCCAAATTACTAAGGAGGTGTATACATTAATAATAAATGAAAAACAAAAGTTGGCCTTTAGGACCTACCATTGGCGCGAGACGCTAGTGTAGATTGATGGCGTGGTAGATGCGCCGAGGCTTAAATACATTGCGCCTTGGAGGGGGTGTCCGAGTGACCCCACTGAGATGACAGCTCATTGGTTCTCGCCGTATCACCTGGTCTGACATTCGCGCATCAGCAACACCTATCTGACTCCCCTTTATCCGACTATAGGGGCTGCCATCCAATAACATGGAAACTTATAATCTTGTGCGCAGAGTAGTGCCTTGCGGCAACTATGGCATCAATATCAATGCCCATTTTACTGCTACGAGCCATTAACTTGATAAGACAGAAGGCCATTCCCTAGTCGGTCCTTGCGTATTTGCAGTTGGCATTGTCCACGCACGTGCCATGGTGTATTTAGGCTAATGTAAATATTGGGCCGTGAAACATCAACGCCTTTATCTGCGAAATAATCTGCATGGGTGGAATGACTGGGAATCACGACAGGACGAGGGTCAGTAGTTCCAAAAGCAAATGTGCCTAAAGGTACAATGGGAGTTGCTGCTATTTAGTCTAACATTCCTGTGAGATTTCTATGTAGTCTACATGACTAAATGTTTCTTCGCCTAAAATTACACATAGAATGCTCGAAAGAATTAAATACTGTCAATTTCTGTAGTGTCAAGCGCTTTGGTATGCTACCGAACGTGCTAACTCACGTTTGCAAACCCTACTTTTGCAAGTAAGACCCTTTGATCCCAATGCATACGTTCGCCAGATATGTGCACGCTGAAGATTGAGAAAGAACAGCTAAGAACACTTTCTCGAAATCAACAAAGACAGACAATGCCTGTTTCTTTGAAAAGTTAACAGTAACTACTTGGTGAAGCGTGACGAACAGAGAATGGAATCAAGTAGTCGCTCAAAAGAAGCAACTATGAAAGGTTCTATACTTCTAAAAGTAGAAATTTCTGCAAAAAAATTTATAAAATAATTAGGTGGACAGTGAGGGTCTCTAGCAAGAAATGTACTTTAATCTCCATTATTGTATATTAGCAGGATCGATCTCCACGCGTCTTACTTTGAATTTGGCGCTCAATTCTTGTATGTTAGCAGGTGTGATCTCCACGCGACTTTGAATTTGGCGCCCAATTATTGTATATTAGCAGGTGTGATCTCCACGCGACTTTGAATTTGGCGCTCAATTATTGTATATTAGCAGGATCGATCTCCACGCGACTTTGAATTTGGCGCTCAATTATTGTATATTAGCAGGTGTGATCTCCACGCGACTTTGAATTTGGCGCTCAATTATTGTATATTAGCAGGTGTGATCTCCACGCGACTTTGAATTTGGCGCTCAATTATTGTATATTAGCAGGTGTGATCTCCACGCGACTTTGAATTTGGCGCTCAATTCGTGTATATAAGCAGGTGTGATCTCCACGCGACTTTGAATTTGGCGCTCAATTCTTGTATGTTAGCAGGATCGATCTCCACGCGACTTTGAATTTGGCGCTCAATTCTTGTATGTTAGCAGG